>JAOYMO020180917.1:0-32912 GCA_025802455.2 Iodosphaeria phyllophila | reverse complement strand
GGGGGGGGGGGGGGGGGGGGGGGGGGGGCGGGGGGGATCATTAGTGGATAGAGATTATTCGCGGTAGTATAAGCCCCTGAAACGCCGTAATACATCTGGACTTTCTCCTCATCTGAAGCCCTATAACATCCAAAGATGTTCGGACTTGGAATTTCCACGATGGCTAGTTCAACGATGACCTGCCCCTTTTGAGAAGAATTCCGATTTCATCGATCGTATCGACCTGGATATCATCGATCAAATCATCGTCATCATCAAGGGATATCCCTTTGCAGTCATCGATGGGATGGGTTTCTATGGACGGCTGGGACCAACGTATTTTAGTCTATTCGCAGAATATGACCCAACCGAGTCCTCTCTTGAGGGTCAGAAAATTGCCCATCGCGACCTTCACCGCTGCACTCGAGACCGTGGACCCGTTTATTCTTGCTGGTTCGACTACCCCACCATCCTCTTCCTGTAGCCGATCAAGTACGTAATACCGCGATCTGGAGCTCGGTTGATCATCCATGGAGGCTTAAAGCTGTCTCAATTATGATCAATGCCGAGTCTGGCGGTGACGATCGATTAACTTCTTGCACACGATCACAACGCAACACCGGATCCTCTTTGCTACAAGCATATATCGATCGATAGCTCCTGACCGGAGCGCCTGCGGATATATCACACGAGCCAATTGCAGCAAGGCCATCCCATAATGCTCCAGCTTGGACAACTGCACGGTCGCCCCATTGGAGCTTATGATTGGGCAACAAACACTCTAATCCAAACACGTGGTGCACCCGAGAGAAACCCCAGAAACCCTTTCAACGTCTCCGCAGGCGTGGTAGCTCGAGAGCGCAAGCGCTCGTGTGTCTTTTCTAGCGCTGGCCATGTCCAGCCTGGCTGCGATGGCTGCGATAGCTGTGCCACCGGCCTTCACATCTGCGATCACCACGGTAGCGGGCGATTTGCCTGGTAGATACACCGTCATCGATTCCAGGTCTTTTCCGCTGCCCGTGGATTTGCGGTGTGGAAGTCGACAGGAGGCTTGTTGGCTAAGTCCAGTATTCATAGCTGTCTTAGCTAGACCAGGCTTGGGCTTCTTTCCCATCTGGCTCGTTCGTTCGGGGCGTTAGTGGGCGGGAATCCAGGATTGGCTTGTTGGTGTGATTGACGTTGCAATTCGGTACTGGCAGGAGGGATGTGGATTGGACAACTAGGGATCGTGCGAAAAATTAAGCTGACTGCGATTAAGATTGATCCTGTGTTGAACAAAGCTTATGTTAGATTCGGAATGACATACTTGGGCTCGATAATTATTTTAAACCAGTATTTGCCCGTGCCGATGGCCCGGGGAAAAAAGTAAAGAATTACTAGCGTCAGCCGGGCGAATTGGAAAGATAGAGCCGCCTATAGTAGTAACAACTGTCCTTCCCACCACAAACCTTTGTTCTTGAGTCTTCAAGTAATTCTGCCCGTCACTGCGTGGCAGATAGCGCACTGGTCTGCCTTTTCCTCTGACCATTGGACGGGAAGAATCAAAGCCGGAGAGATCACCACTGCATTTTGGTGGCGCCCAAAGGCCATCATCAAAACACAGTGGTGATCTCTCCGGCTTTGATTTTTCCCGCCTGCCCACCCGACTGGCTGTCACGCTCTAGCCTGTCTGGCCCTACAGTGCCCCCGTCTGTCCTAGCGTCTGATTCTATGGGCGGAATTTGCACGCATGAATAGCCTATAGAGGTGTCTAAAATCCTGCCCGGGTAGATATCTTGGTTTCGTTCAGATATGCACCGTATTCAAGTGCAGAATGAAGAAAAGGAGTCAAAAATGGTTGGATTGTCCGAAGATGCTGGGACCGCACTGTCTTTTATCATTCAGGTTTCATCTGGCAAGGAAAAACCACACACCGGTTGATTGGTCAAACTCTGCTACAACCTCCTGGGCTACAACCTCCTGGCCTAGGATCTGGGGCGGGACGGCAGGAAACCTCCATCTCCCCTTGGCACGGACCAGAAACCAAGCTCGTTTATGAATGCGAATGCGCTACAAACACCTGTCATACAGCCTGACCAGAGGAACGGATGGATCCCCGAATGCAGCCAATGCTATGATTCCGAATCTCCCCAGCCATATCGAATACGAATACATCTTATTAACCCTGAATGTTAGTTGGGCTTCAAAGCGATCACTGTCGTGGTGACGTAACTGGGGTAGAATCGGTGTATTCAGCTCGACAGATGATGATGAAGATCTTCCATCTTCATGGGCCGGCCGTACCAGCCTAGTGGTATTTAACTATCTACAATAGTGAGGCAGCAGCGCCGCAACGTTGTTATTGCTTATTGCATTCCACTCTGAAGTGAAATGCTTCATATACTTTGTCCTTCAAGCCGATATATTTTGAAGCCATGCCTGAATTGTGTCCTTCCCGGTCTGTGAAACATCGGTATTTTGGCCACTATCTTTCTCCCTAGCGTGTTCGACAACCCAGACGTTGTTGATCCATTTAAGCTGGTTAATAAGTCTCCAATCCCACAGCTCCAGCTCCGCATTCCAGAACCAGAAATATTCTTGTCCTTCCGGCGCTTCCGGCAGGGTTTTCTCTATTTTCCCGGATTCCAACGGGGATACCGTTCGTGATGACTCCTCTAGGGATCGTTTTGGTATGAGATCCTTCATTAGATGTGCAGCCAAAACGGACCAGTGGTATACAGAGTCGGTCCGAAAAGGCGGCTCTAGGCTGTCGCGGACTGGAAGACTAAGTGTGCTTGCCCAAGGATGGAGATAGACCTTTTCTCCCGTGTTAGTAACAGTGGCAACGTAACGTGCTGGGGAAGAAATTATACAAACCTTCACATCCTCGACTATCCTCTATTCTTGTGTAAGCAAATTTGACAACAAGTTCTTGCGCCAGAGAAGCAAGCATATGTACCTTGAGTTGTTCCGAGGTCCTTTCGTTCTCGGCTAATTTCATTATGTTCTATCTTTTGTCAATCGTCAAAGCCTTTTGGGCACAAAGATAGGAGCAAGGAGGGGGGGGGGGGGGGGGCAAATTATTGTTCGATTGTATGCTTAGATATTCCCAATCGGAGTGGGCGTCTAACAATTGTTCAGCCTTGAAATCGGGCATTCTGGTGAGAAAAGGCCAAATGCGACTTAATTTTGACCTCTGACTTTACACAGTATAGTGAGGAACCATGATTGAGGACGGGACAGTCAGATAAGGACGGCAGAGTTGGGAATAAGGTGTGCTGAGATACTGACCGTCTTCAGAAACCTAGTATGGGCAGTTGCACCGCATTGCTGATAGGTCTATCCTTCTTTTCCTTAGCTTGAGTAACTTCGTTGGTAGACGCTTCTCAACGCCATGATTTGAAATAGATGCATGATCACAGATTGACTATTTATGCTAGACTTGGGTGGTCGGATGGCCGTTTTGAGGGCTTGCTACTCTGGGCTGGTTGCGCAGATGGATTACCCTAGCTAGTAAAACACTATCGCGAGGTTTCCGGAAGAACGGATAAGCTGGATCTGGGGAGGTGTCATGAATGGTGGTTAGTTGCAATACGATTGCGTGACGGACTGGTGCTTTAGACTTGGGATGGGGTTACATATTCCAGGGCTCTCTTTTCCTTAGTAGTAAGTGCTTTTCATCGTCACGCTGCGGAGAATTCTATCTGAAATTCACTAATTACTGTTCGCTTGTGTAGGATCGACCAGTCATCTAAAGAATATAATTGCACAAGTGATCCCATTTGGTTCTACAAAACGCTGGCTCGATCTTGGTTGATACACCTGATTTCATGCTAATTGTGCTTACTACTGGACAAGATATCTTGGCATCGACGTACCAAGGCAGAGGAGAGCCCTGCTTGACACCCTGATAGCTGCCGTACAGGGCATCGATTTGAAACTTGACTATGGAACTGACACCACGAATGCTGAGCGTTTGCGTACCGCGCGTAGCTTTTCTGAATAAGTAGAGTATAGAAGCAAGGAAATTCTCTGTCCTTTCTTTCTCAAGAAACATATCTCTCAGTTGTCTGGCTTCTTAGGACGTTTGGTACACTTTGGCGTCCTAGCACTCTTTCTTCCTGCAATTGGCGGCCCCTCACGCTAAGTCGAAGTCTGATGCTCCGACGTGCTCGCTGACATAGGCGCTAAGAGCCATACTAAGATATGCTTTTTTCCATTCTCTTTCCCAACCCCTTTCGTTGAGGCAGCCGCAGCACTTTTCTCAGCGGCGGGTAGACCGTCTTCTCTGCCTCGGATAGGAGGAGCAAACCGTGATAAACACCCATGTGGAGCTTTTGGATGGGCTGTGTCTGTCTAGACGTAACGAATAGATCGCAAATGCTTATCGCGATAGTTAACTCGTTGATGGTTGTCTATGCGATCCAGCATGCTTCGGTGGGCACACCAAAGCATGCATCTATCTACGGCTAGCTTAGTAAGCGTCAGGCACTATCCCCGCAGTTGGATCCATATCCACAGAAGCAGACTTTTCCACACCTTCCCGATGCAATGTGCCTCCAGGCCGGGGCTTTCCCATAGCTCCCTGGGCCATTGTACCTCCGGGTCTACTGACTCCTGGTAGCCTGCATGCCTCCAAATTTCGCATTCGGAGTGCATCGCAACGGTAGGTCTCAGTAGGAGCAGGCCAGATGTGTTCCTGAATGGGGGGGGGAGGCCGGCCGGTCGTCTGGTCATTTGACCTCGGTCCAACACCATCGTCTACGGACTTGCGTCCGATACGAAAAACGTTTTTGTGCCTTTTCCATAGCGTAAAAGGCACGCTCCGGCAAGACCACGACCGTCGCACAAGGGAGAACGGGCTTCCCACCGGGAGCATGGTCCCCAACGTTTGTCATGACGACCGTGCTACCGTATTTCGTGAGCCACGGCGACGGTCCACTGCCAGGTTCCAGACCGAAGCAGGGCCGGGATATAGTTGGTGCTGGCATCACGGGCGTCATCATTGGTCATAGTGGCCATGGTATCTTCTCCCCCTCCCGCTATGATTGTCCACTGCTAGGTTTCGCGGCACAGCAAGGCGGGGGTGTGATGGAGCTCCAGTGACGCTAAGCAGGCTGTCATTACTTTGAAGCTCGCGTTCCTCCATGGAATTTCATTACGTAGTGTTGCAAAATAGCAGACCTATAGAATGCCATAAATCCCAGTCTTGACAACCACAACCAAAGTCGAGTACGCCAGACCTAGCACTCATCTGAATACAATGACTGTTCCAGGTCTGGACGCGATCTCCTTCAGCGAGGTAGAATATCCTCCCACCGGAGATGTAGTCGTCCAAATTTGTCATGACAACCATGCTGTTCAGCGCTCGCGACTACCATAGCCGAAAGGCTTCTCAAGTCCATCTAGGATCGGGCTCCGACACGAGCGGGAACACACCCACGGCGCCGCCAACCATGGGATACTCCTTGCGAAGATTGCGGTGGAAGGAGCACTCCGCATGGATCTCAGTTGGATAGGCGTCGCCGTTCGTCGGGAGTGCTCTAAGGCTCAAGCGAAGTAATGGATGGAGGATCGATGGAGCTAGTACACCCGCTAAACGGTGGGTAATATTGACTCTTGTCAAACTCGACGCCCGCGTCGGGCCAGGCTCTAGGACCTTTCATGAGTTTCTGAGATAGTTGGATTCAACGCCAGCCTTGCGGTTCTCGAGGCAAGGCTCGTCTTCATTATTTTTTCGATCCAAATCGATTGTCCGTATATATAAGTTCTGTCGTGGTAGACACGATGTGTTTGCTTTTGAATAGACGCATAACATGACATTGGAGGATGTCGAGTTGGCGGGATAGCATAATTAACATCTTGAGTGGGCAGTGTAGCTTAGTTGCGACTTCCTCTCTCAAAATCCAGGTTAGGTCATCATGTCTTCGTAGTCTAATCTTGTACATGTGGGCTTAGTGCGGGAAGCTCATTCTCAAAGCCGGATAAGTTTGGTGGTTTTATTCAAGCCGGTAGACTTGGCTCGGTTTATGTCTTTTCTTAGGGATTGCTATAGTCAGTGTGGCCGCCTTCGCTCTGCTTGTGGATGATCATGAAGACTTCGTGGACGCAGAGATAGGTTCCATCTACGGACTATGTCCTGTTTGGTTCCAGGACAGCGCGTTATATTTCACCGACTTCGTATTGGGCCTTCAGCTGGGTGTAGCTTTCATGCATACCCTATTGGTATAAGTTCTGTAATCCCGCTTCGTCACCATCCTGCCCGGTCGAATGGTTATTGAGCGGGTCTCAGTAATCCAGTTCTAATCTTGCCGGAACAGAAGCAGGACGACATGATAGTGGGAAAGCGGCCGGTTGCTGGATCCATCCGCCGGAACTTGTTTGGGGGCCCAGTGGGCTACCCCACTTCCGTGCCGTCCCCGTTCTAGCCGGGTTGGTGTGCGAGAAAAGAAATAAGGGGAGCTCCGTCCTGTCGACTTGAGGCTTCTTAATAGAATATAGGTTGATTCTGGTGGGGACGTCACAAGTTATGAATTTTAGGGTCGTGTGCACGAATCCAAGGTGAGGGGACAAGCTTACGGACTAACATGGGCCACGTCATAACAACTCCCCCCCTTTCCCCCCTTTCAGCAAGGAGCACCCTGGGAACGCACATTATTGTGGGCCGTGCACCGGTCCGGAGTTTAGCGGCCCGAACCCGAGACTTCTTTGTCCAGCCAATGATCGCTCATCTCCCACCCGTTTTTGAGAACCCTCGCGAACACAATCATCGACGACGAACCTGCCTAGTTGCGACAGCTTCGCTGCAGGCCACATCGGTGCACGACCCCTAATCGAGAGATCAACAGTAAACGATACAACTCCTCGTTACCGCAGAGCAACTGCGCCAGGTCTCCGCACCCCGGACCCGGAAGACCCGAGCAGCGCGCCCCGTGCACCAATCCATCCATCAGATGTCCTTCGACTACAATGCCGCCTCTGAACCGATACCCACCCCACCGACGGCGACGGCGGCGTCGACGCTGAAAGTTAACAAGCTGCGCATGTCGGCGCCCGAGGGCACTCCGCTCCCGCCGCTTTCGACCGCCGAGATGACGCTTCCGTCCCGCCGCTCCAACACGACGGCGGCGTCTCTGTATGCGGCCACGCTGACGCCGCCCGGTTCGCGGTCGGCCTCGCCGGTTGGTCGCCCCGCATCGCGCATGGGTTCGGCGTCGATCTTTGGCGGGGGGAGCGTGGGGAACAATGGCTTGGCTTTGCTTGATGGCAGGGCAGGCGACAGTCCGGGAGATCCGCTCAGTTTGATCTTGAGGGCGTTCGTCCCGCATATCGCGGTGTACGCAGCGGCTGATGTGGATGATTTACTGCGCGATAAGGGGTTCGAGATGGGGCTGTGGGAGCTGCTAAGACCGTTTGGCGAGGCGATTCCGGGGAAGGTGAATATTCGCGAGAGCACTGGGCTGAGTCGGTCGTATGAGGATTTTGCCGTTCGGTTTGTAAGGATTGAGGACCAGGTGCGGCAGTTCTCGGAGGCCGTGAACGGGGAGAAGGAGAAATTGAAGGAGAAATTGAAGGAGAAGTTGAATGAGGACACTATGGGGCATTCAGGACGAGGGGGAAATAATCTGAGTGAAGTGGAGACAGTGGTGGAACGCCATCTGAACTATGCTGAGGAGTCTTTCCTGGATATTGCCCAGAACGGCAGCTTGGGAGGTCCTATGGGAGGTCTTAGGAATGGGGAAGGGGAAGTTGATACGGAATCAACATCTCTTTACTACTCGCTCTACCTGCGCCGGCTGCTGTCAGCCATGACTCCGGCCTCCCACGAAACCTTTGCCCACCCTGTGGCCTGCGTCATCGCCATCAGCTCCCGCAATCCTGCCCCCATAGACACACTCACTAAGCTCCATGACGACACACATACGGGCGACAAACAGCTGCCTGCCTGGGTGAACCCGGAGTTTCTGCGCTACTATGTCCTCGTGCACGACGAGGATATGGACGACATCACCAAATCCATGGCCCTCTTCGAACACATGAAGCGCAGCCTAGGTCTCCACTGTCACTTACTACGGATTCGCGGTACGCAAAGCGCCGCGACCGACGACGACAGCATCCCGCTCCCACGCAGTGAATGGATGTCTGCGTCGGAGGAACTCTCCCACATTCATCGCAGTGACACCCAGGAAGACTTCGAGGACCCAACGAAATACATATTCGAGTCCGATGTCACCGCCATCCACACCTTCCTCCGCGAGATGGTCACCCAGTCCATCGTCCCCACCATGGAGCGCCACGCCAGCATCTGGAACGACCAAGTCGCCTCCAAACGCAAAGGCGTCGCCGGCCGGTTCTTAGGCCTAACCAAACGTTGGGGCTTCGGCACCACATCCCGCTCCTCCATCATCTCTGCCCCTGGCCTAGGCAGCGCAAACAGCAACAACTACGACGCCCAGCAGGGCTTCTACCGCCCCGACGCCCCCGAAGCCACCATTCGCAAGCTCGCCGACTACGCTTTCATGCTCCGCGACTTCAAGCTCGCTCATTCCACCTACGACCTCCTCAGGCAGGATTTCCACACCGACAAGGCCTGGCGCTATCATGCTGCTACCAACGAAATGGCCGCTGTCTCCCTGCTCATGGCCCCTGCTAATCTCTCCTCTAAGGCCCGCACCGAGTCCGTCGACGCCTGCCTCGAAGCTGCTACCTACAGCTATCTCACGCGGTGCGCCATGCCGTACAGCGCTCTACGCTGTCTGGCGCTGTCCATGGAATTGCTCCGTCTGAGGGGCGGCTCCAGCACCGACGACGCGGCTAAATGGGGTATCCGCCTCCTCGAGTCCCGCGTGCTGGGCAAGATCGGCGACGCACTTATCAAAGAGCGCGTCGCGGTGTGCTACGCGAGTAAACTCGGTGCCGGCACGCGCGGATGGGGCAGCAGGCGCAGGAAAGCTGGGTTGTGGGCGGTATTGGCCGCCAAGGCGTGGGAAGGGATGGGCGTGTGGGGGCAGGTGGGACGGTGTGCGGGTGTGGCGAGGGGCCTGTATGGGAGCGGGGATGGGATTGTCGGGATTGCGGGGTGGAGGGAGGCGTGGGCGGTTATGGAGGGGATTCAGGAGGTCGTGGGGAGGTTGGGTGGGAAGGGTGGACGGACGGGAGAGCAGGAGGAGGAGGCGGAGGCGGTTGATGAGGTTAGTGAGGTTTTGGGGGAGGGGGAGGATGAGAGGGGGCGGAGGAGGGCGGATGATTATGGATAGATGGGGGGGATGGCTGGATTGATGAGTGGAATTGGATTTGTTGATCATGGTCATGGTCGTACTAGATCAGGGTGGGATGGGCTGCATTGCATTAGTTAGGGCGTTGGAGGGGCATTCTCTTACATAGTTGGCTGGATTCGGTCTCAAGGCTTTGTGGCCTCAATGGGAGGACTCGTGAAGGAGCATAGCCAGCCGCGATTAGGTATACACAAAGCAAATTTCTGATAGACAACACTTCCCATCCCATCTCCTCCCTAGTTCATGCGGTTGCGTTCCCAATGCTGCACCTGGAAGTTCGATCGAAACACCGATCAACTGTGCACATTTTGTCAAAAAGTTTACGGTCGATGATAAGCCTGAGGGCTGACATAATGGGAACAGACCAACCAAGGACACGCATGTCCCTGAGTTACCCTGCGTGGCATGGTTCGTTGGTCTAGTGGTATGATACTCGCTTAGGGTCCACCCTGAGAAAAACTTGCTTTCGGTCTGCGAGTGGTCCCGGGTTCGAATCCCGGACGAACCCCTTTTTCTTTTTATGCGGGGTTTCTTTTGAATGGGGGTAGACCTGCCTAGGTTAGGAAGTATCTCTTCTATCACTTGAGTTGTCGTGTCTTGGGTATTTGGCCATGAGGTGAATGCACTTTTTTTTTCCGTTTGGCCGGGGTGCAAGACCGCCCGCCCTGCTGCAAATTACCATAGCTCTACCTAGGTCAGCTGATTTGTGACCCTTACTTGCTTAATCTTGAAGTGGACCATTTATGAAAGTGATATTCTTGGGTACCTTTTTCCTGACTGGGAAACATTGAGAACGCAAAGCGTTCTTCACACTACGGTCAATTTTTGCCGGTGGAGAGAGGAAGGGAGTGCTAAAACGGGTGCTAGCGTGGACAAAAATCATGATTTGCTGGCGATTTAGTGCAACGAAGATGAACTTAGGCGAGATATCAGGGGAAAAAAGCATACGATGAAGAGGTACGAATCAACGCAAGTGTTTCCAATCTTGAGGCAAGTGGGGTTGAAGTTCTTTGGTCATTATTTCTCTATCCCTTAGGCCTTTCCGGGAGGCTGTATGTTTTGGACCGTTTTTGTGCTTCTTGGTTCATGCTCGCACTGATCTGGACTGTCCGGCTCCTTGGGCATGTACTTCGTACGCTTCATTGAATCACGGGGAGCCGGCGCTGGCAAATTCAGGGGATATACCTCTGCCGAATTCACCTTCCCATCGTTTTCATTTGTAAAACGCACTGAAAAAAGCAGATATTCCATCGAAACCAAAAGTCTTCTTTCACTCACGCCGAATTAAATTGAGTCTCCATAGGCTAATCCGAAAGATAGTAGTTGTTGAGTTGTTGATCTTCTACGTACCGGTACACAAAATGTGAGTCTAGCAATACGTGGCGATGGTCCCCCGAATTTTGTCCATTCTTTTTGCTTCTTTGGCCCCTACCAAGAATATATCGTCTTCGTCTCTCATAATAAGTCGCCCAGGAATCGCACCCGAGGCTAGTTCGAGAGCGTTTCCGTATAGCGCCGCTCCTGCAAACGCACGCGTGCCGTACGCGTGTTCGTACCCGGTCTTAATTGATGACAAAGCTAAAGGATATATTTCCGGAAACATAAGGGAAGCCTTCAAAACAACCACTGGCGCATAATGGTCCAAGCAATACAGGCAATCTAGTCCATTGGCCAAGCTTCCACTGTTAACACATGAATTCCGACGGAACGACGTTCGGTTCAGTACATAAGGTATGAGAATGTGACAAGAAGACGGTCTTCATGTATCCAAACATGGGCCGCGCATCCACGAAGTTATAAGGCAGCCCCAATTGGCTCGGTCACCGGACCCCATGGTTCATAGAGCAAGCCAATTTCCGTTGATAGAACTCTAAGGCTTGAAGAAAGTCGCTAGTGGCGAATGGTACCCAAATTTCGAGAGTTGCCACTCCACCGTAGTTCATGCGATGTCACCAAGCTCCGAACGTTACTGCTTGAATCTCATCCAAGTACCCCGAATCCGAATAACCGCTTTCTTACGGGACTGATGCTACCATCTACCGGCTAGCCCATCTTCCCCTCAGGTTCAGTCTCCGAGCATCGTCGACTGGTCGTAGGGAATACTGCGTATGTGCATGTCGAACCTCGAGTTCACTGCACCTTAAATGATATTCTCAGGGCTCAACATCCACCGCCTTCACAAAGTCTAGATGGTCACATGGTCAGCATGGAGATCTCTCGAGGAATTCATACTCTCGTTTGATCACAATTTCACCTTTTTCCAGCTTTTATGTCTGCGATTCATCTGGTGAGTATTTTCTCACATACTCGGCGGACGTAGCCGGGTCAAGGTGGGCAGCCTGTAGAAGCTGTCGCACCATTCTTTCCTGGCCGAATTCCGCCGCCAGCATCAGTACCGTCTTTCCTTGGTGATCCGCTGCATCCAAGTCGACCTCGCTAGTATCGAGAAGCATTTGGCTGATTTTCCCATGGCCATTTGTGGCAGCTGCCATCAACGCGTTTCTTCCGCTTGTATTTCTGATGTTCAGCAAGATCTGACCAGTCTCAAGCATTAATTGGACGACGGTTCTCCTGCCGAGTTGTGCTGCCAAATACAGCGGCGTTTCTTGATCAGCAATTGCCGCATTTGGATCGACCTTCCCGGTATCGAGTAGAAGCTTCACGACCTTTTCACCACCACATCGTGCCGCTAGAGTAAGTGGAGTATCACTCCAAGGGCTTTCCTCACCTAGGTCGACTTTCCCGGTATCGAGGAGGAGCTTCACAATTTTCTCGTGGCCCCCTCCCACCGATAAAATCAACGGAGATTCCCCGTGGTGGTTTTTTCCATTTGGGTCGAACTTATCGGTGTCGAGTAGGAGCTTCACGACCTTTTCACCGCCACATCGTGCCGCTAGAGTAAGTGGAGTATCACCCTAAGGGCTTTCCTCATCTAGGTCGACTTTCCCGGTATCGAGGAGGAGCCTCACGGATCTTTCGCCACCGTATCGTGCCGCAGCGATCAGCTGAGTACTCCCAAGACCGTCTCTCACATATGGATCGGCTTTACCACTGCCGAGCAATAGTTGCACAACTGCCTCGTGACTCGCAGACGCGGCGAGGATCAGTGATATTGCTTGTTACCACTCCTTTTCGCCTGGGTCATCTTCGCTATTGCCAAGAAACAGCTGAACTGTTTCTTTGTGACCTCCAAGCACCGCGTACATCATTGGTGTTTGTCCTCGGAAACTTCGAGCATCGGGTTTGACCCGGCCAGTGTTGAGAAGAAGCTGAGCAATAAATGCATAACCGTGTCTTGCCGCCCAATGAAGCGGCATCCATTCATGTGAACCTTCATCTTCGTCTGCCCAATCCAAGGTTGCTAGGATTAGGGGTGCCCACGTTTTCTCATCTTCGACTCCAACGTTACCTTCATAGGCATCGTGCAAAACACGGACAACCCGATCGTGCCCTCGTGCGTTTGCAAGCCGCCAAGCCGTCCATCCATCGCCACTATTGCGTTCGAAATCAGTCGCGCAATTACTGACTAAAAGTTCGACAAGACGTTCATCTCCTTTTCAAGCCGCGCCCATCAACGCTGTTCAACCTCTATCATCTTTCGTCGCTAAATCGATCCTCCCCGTACCAATCAACCCCTTGACTATGGCGAGATCTCCATTAGATGCGGCATGCAGGAAAGCCAGACGTCCATCGACTACGGACGTATCAAGAAGCTTTTGAGCGATCTCACAGTGACTTCCTCTTGCAGCTACTGAAACCAGCCTCATCTCGTTCTCTTCTTCCATATCCGGGTCAACATCACCAGTGTCGAGTAGTGATTGAACGGCCATCTTCTTTCCTTCCCTTACTGCCCAAGACAAGAGCGGCTGCAACTTGAATCGATTACTGATCAGCATCATCTTGACCGCCTCTGTCCAAGACCTTTTAGAGACCGCTATTCGCGGCGAAAAGCTGCCGGGTTCGTCAATAATCAGGCTTTTCATCACGCTCAAGTCCCTCGTGTTCTTCTCTGTCATACAGTCCTCATCCTGGCTCTCCGGGCTCTCCGAAGTTAAAGCCTTCTCAGCGAATTCCAAGGCCCTTCCGAATCTCGACTCGGCCATCTCGATCTCTTCCGTTTCGGCAATGATCAATGCCATGTTCCAAAGCCTCATAGCCTTGTGCATATAGTGTTTTCTCATCTCTGCAGCTTGGACTCCGCTGGGTTCGAAACCTTGATTATCCCTAGCTCCCGAGCTATTTGCGGGACCTCTCAGATACCAGACTATCAACAAGGGGTGCGTATACTCCGGGATCGATGCCATTTTCCCGGGCCATTCCATGTCAATCCATTGCCCGTTAGCAAGCGACGTGCCAACCGAGGACTCGCTATCAGGCAGCTCGTCAATTTTCAGATCATATTTTGGGGAAGCTGAAACTGCGACGACTGCAAAATAGTCATCTTTTGGTCTGAGAATTGTTGGGTTTGATGCTCTTTGGAACAGATAGAGAATATCTCCTTCGCAAGTTCGGTGGGGCAATGGGTTCAATTGCCAGAAAGACCTTGTGCTTGTCGATACAATACGCGTACCCCCCTGGTATACATTTAACTTCAACGATTTCAGTACTGTCTTCATCAACTGACCATGGTGAAACCCTTCCCAAAATGCAACCTTGCCCTCGGATGACGGCAACTTGCTTGTTGTTCCACGTCTCAACCAACATACTGCTAGAGAGACAGTGGTGAGCGACTTGGCGGAATACCCCGTTCCATGGGTTATGGTAGTCGGCTGATAGATCTGAAGTTGTGAGATCATCGGAACTCATACCTAACAGGGCATATATCTTGTCACGAAGCCTAGTGGCCTTACAGACGTGATACGAATCGATTAACTCGGCTAAGGGGCAAATGTCCAGCGTAAACCTGCCTGTTTGGCTCACTGTGTGCCTTGGCCTGTGGACTGCATCCATTATAAGAGAGATTGTTGGACGGACGAGGGTGTGCAACTTCTTCAGTCTGGGTCCATATGCTGCCCTACATAGGCTCTTGAGTTCGCTCAGACCCAATCCGAACGCATATCCATTTATTTCTGCAGAGCCGCATATGACCAGCACATCTCTTGCAGCAGCGACCTCTTGAAGGACCTATCAAAGTTTTAGCTGCCAGTAACATTAGTGAAACGCACCATGTCGGGGTTTCTCACCCAAACACGCTCAAATTACCGTCGCTGAAGGAGCTCCATAATTCCCTGGCGGTCGCCCTCGGCGTTGTCCGATGGCTCCTCGTATTGTTTGAGGGCAGCCTTGCGTATGTTCTCGATAGCCTGGTCGCTCCCACTTGTAGCTTCACCTAGCCATAAGATCACGCGAGCCGCCTTGAAGTATATCTTTGCCATTGATTGGACCTGGAGGCTCTTCTCCTTTGGGTCATTTTGATTGATACATATGGCATCTATCCAAACGATACGATCTATACATTGATGTCGAAGGCGCAAAAGCACAGTGTGTAGGTTTCGCCAGACTTTGAATGGACGATCCATGATGTGAATGGTGTGAGGCCTTTCCTCGGGGCCCCACACATAAGGGGGGGCTTCGTAAGGGCAAGGACCTCCCGAGCCAGAGAGAACGCAAGTGATGAACTCGCAGCGTACAGGGGCATTTTCGTTCACATCAGGTAATATCCGAAGTATTCGAATGCTGTTGGCCGGCAGGGGATTATCCTGGTACACCTGTGCTTCTGTTGTGAGATCATGGATTAGCAGCCTGATAAACGTATATCGGAAACTGGAAAAATGGCCCGCACAGGCAGCTTCTAGAAATTTAGCCTGATACCTTGCATCTTTGATGTGTCAAAAGCCTACGAAATCGACGGTTTTGTATCTTTGAGTGTGCTAAGAATGAGAGCCCCAGGTGCACTCGGGGCCATGGTTGCAAACGAAGCAACGCCTACATGTATTAAAAGTTGACTGGAAACCCTCTGCTCAAGCTTTGCTACGCGGCGGGAAACTCTGATGACCACGAAACTTGCAAGATTGACTGTGATAATGTTCAATCTGCAATAGTGATTTATGCTGTGAAGGACTCACATGCAAGGGAACTTTCAATTAGCGGCTCTGCGAGCACGAACTTGAAAATTTGAACAGCTTCTGCCTCCGCAAAACTTGAATGTAAGAATTGTCCCAATCAGATTTAGGCCGTTATGAGAGGCTGGTTGCGCATACCATCAGCCCCCTCAGCTGGTATGCTCGTTAATGAGTCTCATTCAACTGAGGTAAGGCTGAATCCTGACAGAGAGGAATATTTGGTCGCGTTTCCAGCATACTGATGCCTATCCATCAAAAAGTGCGTGTAGCATTAAGCATCAATCAACGCCTCGGTTTCAAGAGGTTTTGGAGTTGAAGAAGCTTGCAAGAACCGCGTCGTCTCAAAACAGCATGGTATTCATTAGAGCTATGGGATGACATTGCCCGGGAAAATGACGCTGCCACGAACAGCGTAGACTCGGGTTAAACCTAAGAAGATACCCCGGCATGTATTTCCTAGATAAGATTTCTCTCGCTGGAGATTACTAGAATCTTCAGGAAAAATAAGTAAAGGATCGCTCTGTTTGATGCTCTTATCATAATTGATTTTTCGATGACGATTCGCCCATCATGTTCTCTCGAAGTTTGCAAAAGGATCAGGTCTCGGTTCACACAGCGCCAGAATAGTTTTTGGTTCATTACAAGTATTTCTCTACTCGTTTAGAATCAAACTGCTGTCTCGAGTGGATGGGACTTCTTTCATTCCCAGGTGGCGTACATGTTCACTACTCTAGCAACAATATACGTCATACGCTTCGTTACTACAGTTGGACTAATGGATAGAAATATTACACGAATTTCCATCCTATTTCAATCTACAAACAGATATTTCGACCTCCATATCTTCCACTTTCCTGTCTCCATGGAATGCTTGGTTAAACTTAACCGGACTTTCCCTAAATTCGGGTGTGGATATGAGGTTCTATTCCATGGTTCCCTGGATATTCAGGAAACCGCTCACCTGCTCATCATTCTGACATCGCAACCAAGATTGCCAGAGAGCGGAGAGAAGCAGCAATTCGATATTCCAAGCGAAACACAAAAGTGCAATATTACCCCGCATGCTGCGAGTTCTCTTCTTGAGCCCAGGGTGTTGTTGGGCAAATCATATCCTTTGCATTCCAACCTCATTTACAGCTGCTGCTGAGCGGAGCACGGCCTATCACAGCAAAGTTCGGTCTATATCAGGCCATCAGGCTTCAGCAGGTATCTCCGCTCTCTGCAGCGTTTTCTATCTTAATTTTGAATTCTATTCCAAATCTGGCATCGCTGCGTACTATCCTTGTTGTGTTCCCGAAAATATGATCTTTGTGTAGGACTTTTTGGATCGAGGTAAAGTTTTGCCCTGTCGCATACTCATTTTGTAATACGAAAGGAGGAATAACGCCGAGAATAGTCTATTTACCTCCGGAGCGCTTACGAAAATCCAGTGGCAGGCAGATTCCACGATCGCAATGCGCCTATTGTACCTCGACCAGAGTGGCGAGCTCAACGCTACTGGCAATCTCCATAAAAGCATCCCCCCTTACGCCATCCTTTCGCATACTTGGGGATCCGACGATAGCGAAGTTAACTTCAAAGATGTTGAGGAAGGCAAGGGGGCGTGGGCAAGAAAGGATGATGCGCAAAAGATTCATTTTTGCAGGGCCCAAGTCGCCAAAGATGGTCTTGAGTATTTCTGGGTCGACACCTGTTGTATCAACAAATCGGACGGGTCGGAACTCAGCGAGGCCATCAATTCGATGCATCGTTGGTACCGTGACGCCACCAAATGCTACGCTTATCTATCCGACGTCAATTCGTGCTCTTGGGAATCGGACCTGGAGAAAAGCAGGTGGTTTACTCGAGGATGGACATTGCAAGAGTTACTAGCGCCCTCTTCAGTTGATTTCTATTCATTTGACGGCAAGTTGCTCGGCAATAGGACTACCCTGGAGCAGCAAGTCCACCAGATCACGAGCATCGAGGTTGAAGCCCTCTAGGGTGCTCCCATGTCTGAGATCAGCATTGCTACCAAATGGTCGTGGGCCCGTCATCGTCAAACCACTCGCGAAGAGGACAGCGTCTATTCCCTGCTAGGTATTTTCGGTGTTTACATAGCCCCTATCTACGGTGAGGGGCGAGAACATGCAGCCAATCGCCTTGAGAACGAACTCGACAAATCTTACAATAGTCACGAGGCTCAAGCGCATCATAACACGTGCCCGGCATATTTCAGTCGTATTGATCCTGAGGCTACTATGAAAGAGATCGAGGAGCTGAAAGGGGGTCTTCTACAAGAATCTTGCGACTGGATCTTCGATCACACCGACTTCCAGTCTTGGCAGAAAGACGACCGCAGTCGTATCCTTTGGATCAAGGGTGACGCCGGGAAAGGAAAGACGATGCTTCAGTGTCGAATCGTGGAAAAGCTACAACGATCAAAGAAACCATTCTCTCCGAGCGCCAAACCCTCGATGAAGCAAGGTAAACAGAGCCTTGTTTCGTTCTTCTTCTGCCAAGAAACCGACGCCCACTTTAACTGCGCTGCAGCAGTTCTTCGTGGCCTGATTTGCTGCTTACTCAATGCACAGCCGCGGCTTGATGGGTATATCAAGGATAAATTCGATGCTACATGCCAGCCTGTCTTCAACGAAGTCAACGCTTTCTATGTGCTGTCGGTAGCATTGGAGAAAATGCTTCGCGACCCTCTTTCAATGGGAACGTTCATCGTAATTGACGCACTAGGCGAATGAGAAACACAGTTATCGGATCTTCTCGCCTTCATAGTCAGGGTCGCAAGGAGCACAACCACCTCTGCAAAATGGGTTGTCTCCAGCCACAATGACCCAGCAATCGAGAGCAGATTATCATTCCAGGATGCTGGAATACGACTCAGCCTGGAGGTAAACTCAGCACAAGTCCGTGACGCCATCAACCTATACATACAGCAGAGCATCTCTAAGTTGAAGGTTATCAGCCTTGAATCAAATCTGCGAAACCAGGTGGTCGATGAAATGTCCCGTAAGGCAGACGGGACCTTTCTCTGGGTGGCTCTGGTTATGAAAGAGCTCCGTGTAATTGATGGGTCAGGGTATGCCCAAGAATATGACATTCTGGATCGCTTGAATTCGATTCCCAGAACACTCAAGGAGCTGTATGATCGCACGATAATGAAGATCAAACGTCCCAGGAAGGAGGGGCGCAGGCTTTGCTTTTCCATCCTCGCCACGGCAGCAATTGCACAGCTCCCACTCCTCCTAATGGAGCTATCAAGCCTGACGGACCTCCCTATATTCACAACACCGAACGCACCTGTCAATCTCATCAATAAGTGCGGTTCTTTTTTGACTGTACGCCAGGATGGAACTGTAGCCCTGATCCACCAATCGGCAAAGGGCAACCTTATCTCTTCTGGCCAAGTCTTCCCTGCAGGTCTCAACGCCAAACACCTGGATATGTTTTTCCAATCCATCCGAGTTATGAAAGACACCCTGAAAAAGGGATATTTGTAATCTACGACATCCCGGTATCCGAACTAAAGACATCGAGTCTTTCCGGTTGGAGCCAATACTCAAGATCGGGTATCACAAGACATTTTGAGCTGAGCACGTATGCATGGCGCTTGACAGCAGCGAGAGAGACAAAGAAACCACCAACGCCGTTTATTCGTTCCTTACGAACCATTTTCTCCACTGGCTTGAATCATTAAGCCTGGCGGGTCACTTTTCTCAGGCCTCGGCTTCCATTGACAGATTACGTGAAGCTTTAGATGTAGGTGGTATTTGAATAACGTCTCGCGCGTTTATGGTCTTATTGCTAATAGGGACAGAAACTTTCAAATCCGAACTTGGCACTTTCCGAATTTCTCTACGACTCGAGGAGGTTCGTTTGGCCTTTTGGTCAAATAATAAGGGACGCTCCTTTGCAGGCTTATTCAGCCGCGCTTGCTTTGGCACCGGAAAACAGCAAAGTGAAGGGACTCTTTTGGGAGCAGAGATTTCCCCTAATTGACAAAGTTTTTGGCCTAACACGTGGTTGGGATAGCTGCCTGGAAACAATCGAATGCGGAGGCACTCGGGGTGTCGACGCTGTGGCATTCTCTCCAAATGACCTTTGGTTTGCCTCAAGTTCCCAGCGTAGTGTCTTATGTCGGGATGCCAAGATTAGCAATCTTCTGCAAACTCTCGAACCTCACCAAAGCCACGTAACATCGCTGGCCTTCGCGGACAACAGCCTTCATCTAGCGTCAGGAACATATTGTGGTGATATCAAGATCTGGGAACTCGAGTCGGGTCAGTGTCTGAAAGAGCTGAGTGGAAACGGATTGACATCGTCCTTGTCTTTCTCATTTAACGGTCAACGTCTTATTTCGGCTAGCACTAACGGCGAGGTCGAAATCTGGGACGTTCAGGAGGGTACCTGTCTGCGCACCAAACTACGTAATTACACTACGCATGAGCCTTTATATCACTCTGTGACTTCTTCACCAGAAGTCACAGGTCTCATCTCTTCCGGGTACGAGGGCGGGATTTTAATTTGGAACGCTGAGACGGGACATTGTCTAACAACACTAAATCATAAACTTGCAGCATTCAATAATAGCAAGACAATCAGCAACTCATGTGTTTCTGCGGTTACTTTGTCACCTGACGGCCGCCACTTTGCCTGTGGCTTCGAGAACGGTAGTGTTTCAATTTGGGGTGTTAAAGCATCTCCTTTCGATAGACTGATTATTGGACATGAAAAAAAGATTTTTTGTGTAGCGATCTCATCGATTGGTCTTCTCGCCTCAGGCTCGGGTGACGCAACTATCAAGATATGGGATATTGAAACAGGTGATTGTCTGCAGACACTTATTGGCCATGGTCACTCTATTTCTTGCGTGACTTTCTCGCCCTTCAACCATCGTTTGCTCGCGTCAGGCTCGTTTGATAATACTGTGAAGATTTGGGAGATTGAAACAAACCACTGCTCACAAAAACACCGGTACGATCCGGGGCTTCCCATGGATTCCTCCACAGGCTTTGAAATAGACGCAGATGATGCCGAAGCCTTCCGTCCCGGGATAAACCATTGCTTGCAATCTTTTGAAAGCGAGTTGGTCCACTCAATCTCGATATCTCCGGATGGCTGCCGTGTTGCCTTACCGAGGCACAATTCTATCTATGTTTGGGATCCTGGGACAGGTCCTTATCAGCAGAAGCTCGAAGGCCATGTCGATTTGGTCAATTCAGTCTCCTTTTCACCGGACGGCCAAAGCCTTGCCTCTTACTCAGAGAATCGGACCATCCGGATCTGGGATTCGAAGTCAGGTCGCTGCCTCCAGTTGCTTGAAGACCACGACGAATCATCCACATCGCCAGCCTCGCGGTTGCTTGGAGCCTACGGCGAATCATTCGCATCGCTAGGATTCTCAGACGACAACAGCCGCCTTGCTTCCTACTCACCAATAGACAACAGGATAAAAGTATGGGACCTGAAGACTGGCAAATGTCTGGAGAAAACCAGACCACCTCGTCTGCCAGCTTCAAATGATAAAGCTAGATATCCTACATTCTCGCCCGATGGCAGCCTCCTTGCCTTAGATTGGGATGGCGGTATCTTGTTATTCAATTTCAAAAGGGGCAAATTCGCAAGAAAGTTCAGGCATACCTGGCTACCTCTTGAGGTAATTGGTAGCATGGCTTTCACCCATGACAGCCACTATCTAGTCATGCCAATCCTTCTAAAAAAAGATCGGGATCTGGGATGTTCAGATGTCTTGTCTTTTGAAAAAGCTCCCATACCTGGGTGACCCGCATGTGACAGCTTCCTCACTTGATCTCTTCTTGCTGCATGAACTTCTTGAAGTCAACGAAATGGATCAGACGGCGAGCTTGCCCTGCTTCTCGGGTCACAACGTGAACGAGGCGTTCAATCCAACCTCAGAATCCGCAACATCTACAGTCCAGCCGCCGCGCCCAAGGATTCCTACTGAACCGGGATATACTATTTCGGGAAACAGAGAACGGATCAGAAGAGATGGAGAAAATGTGATGTGGCTCTTACCTGAGTACCGACGCCCAGGTTACTGGTATGTCACTGTGAGATCCAGCACAATTTGCCTTTGTGGATAAATCAGGCCACCTGGTGCTCTTCAAATTTTCTGACAAGCCCGGCCTGACCTGACCGACATTCCCCAAGCATTTCATCGATTTCCCACCTGCGTTTCTTCGGACAGACGGCGACAACGTCTAGGCAACTTGGTTTTGGGCTTGATCGGAATGGCTCCACTGGAATTTGGGAATTTATGGGACCTGTCGACTGGATGGTAAAGGGATACGAGGCAATTGGGATATTTCACTCGTTGTTCTCCTAGACGATGATACTCAGTTTTTCTATGGTTACGAAAAGAAGAGCGCAGCGCATGGCCTTCTGCTGCTCTAGCTTAGATCACCACGGAAGTTACACCCTTTCGCCAAATCCTTTCGAACCGAATTCGAACACTTTAAGTATCTGCGGAACAGTCGAGCTGGACTTTTACAACGGAGCAGGGATTTTGAGCTCTCTGGCGGCTGACTGGTAATGTTGGTTTTTGTTGTGTGGACCACGGTAGTTGTGGTTCGTGCGTATAGACTAGATAGGCAGACTTGCGGGCTGTGGTGAGAGGCCCTGAGCTCTCACCTCTATACTTCAACATCGCAATACAGCTTTGCTCCAAAATTTCGGCTTCACGTCTGCTACACCGTGAACCTCAATAGGTTATGAAATCTTTGCTATGATCTATAGATCGTCCGCTTCCAAGAATAAGCTGCACTGCGCTGACGTGTCCCGATTACACCCGTTGAGTCATACTGTAACTAACGGGGAAAACCCACCCCAAATGTTGCAGAATGCCCACTGCAATATAAACGGGCGACCGTCGTCAATACTCCCTTGAATTGAGTCATCATTGGGGAGCGGCGTTTGTGTCATAGAATAACCGTGTCATTGTTTGCATTGACTCGACCTCCATACACAACCATTGAGTCATTCCTCAGCCTCAACAAGCTATAAATAGCTTCCCACGCTCCATTGAATTACACAAAAAGTCTCCCCCATTTCATACGCTTGTTGTGATTCAATGGAGGCGTACAAAATGTCTACGTCTTCTCTGACCCCGCTCCGGTCTGAGGACAATCTCCACGAGTGGGAGTTGTCTCTCATGAAATATGCTGAGTCGCATGGCGTTCCAGAATGGATTCGCCAGAGTCAGAAGGAGCCCACAGACCTTGAAGAAAGAGAGGTGTGGAGTCGGAGTCGCGACCTCATCATGGCCGCACTTGATTGTACACTTCAGGAGCCAATCATATCCTCCAAGTTAGCCAAAGCTGGCCTGGATATGCTTGAGAACCGTGACCCTTACAGCATTCTTACACTTGTGAGAACGGTGATCGCAGTCGATCCGAATATTGCGGTGCCCGCCTTGATAGCCGATTTGGCCGGACACAAGCTTGAAGATGGCACGTCCATTGCCGACTGGTGGGACCAGTTCATGTCGCTTGTTGACCGCATCAGAAAGAAGAAGAAAAACGTTCTTGAAGATGGAGGCCATCCGAACAAGGGACATGGAATCGTACAAGACTCTCCAGCGAGACCGATTGAAGGGCACTCTCAGGCTCTCTGATGTCGAACGGGAGATTGAAATGCTGGTCAAGGCAGAGGAAGAAGATGGCTTCATGATGTACTCTGGATAGAAGTATTCTGGTGGAAAGAAGTGCTCCAAGTGCAATAAGGTCCATAGGCCAAATGTGGAATATTGCAGCCATTGCCAGTACTTCCACCAAGGCGGGACGAAGAGACGTTGGAAACTCCATCTCGAGCTCCGTCCAGAATTCGACAACAACAAGGGCGAGGATCGTGACCGGTCTGGAGGTCCGGCGTCTAAAAGTGTGGTTTCGACTAGCTCTGCAGGTGGTAACCATGGCCTGGCCGCTATCGGAAGCGGATGAGTATTCATAGCTCGAGGCTGTGTGAGACATACAGAGGTGCCGCCCGACTCAGCAGCGCCCACCCTGGATGTGACCCCAGATATCGTGGCCTTTCGCACGCGATCGCTGGAGGCAGCACTCTCGGCGGCTGTTGCTCAGCCTATACAGAAGGATCTCGTGTGCTACGACACTTGTGCCTCACTATCCATGTTCAAGAACAAGATGTAAATCTCACGATCTTACGCGTTAGTACAGAATGCTATTAGTATTGATGTGTAATAAGGAGATAAAGATTATGGGAGCGATCCACGGCGCCAGGTGGGCAGACCAATCTATTTCCAAAGCGGTCATACATTCTGTCGTGTGATTATGCAGCAGTGTAGGTTCGTATCTCCCGACAGGCAATGAAATACTCCAGAGGTATTTTAAAAACTACAAGTAAAGTGAAAATTCCAGAATCGGAGGTGTTTCTTCATGTAGGGATACCTGATATTTGGCCTAGCATCAGTGATTTATTCGTACGTTTTGTCTTTTGAAACCCAACAATATGACGCACTAGAGCTTTGTAGTCCCTGGTGAACAAAATCTGTTTCTTTGACTACCAACTCCCGAAATACGAAGCAAGTCATGACCATAGCATAACCAAATAAACCGTACTCCTAATTTCGAGCTAATACGATAATGATGCTTAATCGCCACAGCACTTCATGCCATTTTCCAACCGGACGTCGCTAAACCTGCTTCACATGATCCTATGAGATTCGTATCCTCCCAGGCCCGAGGCCAACTGCTAACTGAAAGCATCACGGCACGTGGTGATGGCAGTCGAAAAGAATGCTCTGGGAATCGGAGGTCTTAATGAAGGCGGTTCCAGTCTCTTGGAACGAGATGTGTAGGAGTTGACCTGGCCGAGCTGCACGTCACTGTATTATCTCCCATTATCGGGGACGGGTAAATTGACGGCGGAATATGGAATGAGCCATTGTTGGCATGGTTGTTGGACCTAGGTCAAATGACCAGACCGGCCGGCCTCCCCCCTATTTAGGGACACATCCGGCCTGCTCCTACAGACACCTACCCTTGCGATGCTCTCCGGAAAGCGAAATTGGGAGGTATGCAGGCTACCAGAAATCAATAAACCTGGAGGCACGATGGATCAAGGAGGTATGGAAAATTCTGCTTCACATGTAACCAGAAATTAAGTGGATACTGGACTTCAGAACTGGGTAATTCTACACCCGGATTTTGTGTACACAAGGGCACTGTCCTCCGCCCTCTAGTTAGTGTTTTTTTTAGGCGTACGGACAATCTATCTAGTTTTCACTACCACCGCATCCAACAGAGTGTAGCGCATAGCCTTCCGATGCTCCAGCTCAGATCACGACGGGGACAATACACCTTTTCACTGAATCTTGCCGAACTGAAGTCAAGCGTTTCGAATACCTGCGGAACAACCGAGCCAGACCTTATAGGGGAGCATTTTTGGGCTAGCTGGCGGCTGGGAGGTAGTGAAATACTTCAAGAAGATTTCAATAACAACCAAAGACATAACGTAGATCCTCACTCCGTCGGACACTATTGCAACCCATCATTCTACTTCGAAACCTTCTAATCCACCACGGATCAATTAATTGAAGCCTACTGTATGCAGATCCGACAAGCTATCTACATCAACTGCCTCTGAACTCCTTACGTTGTGGCCAACCTTGCGACAAACACTACAGAGCCGTAGGCCTGTGTCCTAAATACCACTGATAGCTTCCACTTGGGCCCACCGCGCTGAATCCATCGCATTAATGGTGATTACGGGCACTTTCCCATCACCAGCAACAATCCATCGGTCTGCCCGGTGTGCCTGGCCGTTGCCCCAGGGGTCCCGGTATTCTGGATGTGTGGGATGCGTGGTTATGGCCTGGGGCGGTCGTGACCGTCACATATTGCGCCTCTTTGACAACCCCTCTCTATTGCCTTCATCGCGTCCTTCAGAATCAACTACGCCTTTTTCTACCAAAAGCTGGCTGGCCTTCCGGTCAAAAGCGTTAGCTCGTAGCTGTTAGCCACTGTAGGCCTTACTAATTGGTCAATAGAATCCAAAATTGGTGTTGGATAGCCTTTGGTCTATAGATTCGGTCTGAACGCGTAATAACCATTCCTAGACGAGTCATGCCCACCATAAAGCCCGTCTCATCAAAGTTGTAGAAATCAGAGTCTTGGATGAAGTACTTCTTGCGCATGTTGTCAGCCAGGCGAAACCACGCGTTCAACGCGTCAGGATCTTCTTGTAGGGCCCTTTGGAAGTCGTGTAGGCGAGAAACACGCGTACAAAGCTCTGGTTGTCGTGCAGTGAAGCGATCTGCCCAGTTGTTCCCAATATGCCGTGTACCACGCTTTGCAAGGCGGGGATTGGCCATGCAGTATCTTGCATATCACACCTCCGGGGCGAAAATCCTCTGGAATCTAGTTTCAGTATGTACTGAACAATTGCCTCCTCTTCTGCTGGAGTCAAGGCTGGCTTGCCGTTGACCTTGTTGCACTTTGAAGTCTTTCCAGCCATTCTGTAGCGATCCATGGCTCGAGTGAGGCTCCGGCTAACCGTCGCTGGGTCCACTTTGCCCCACTACCCTCGGACCCCTGACCGAACCACATCGCCGCCGACCCATCTGGCCCTTGACCGTACGATGCCGGGCAGGCCCGGTTGGAGGACCTTTCGGACGCTTATGACCGACGACAGGCCGCCAGGCTATCGCCGGTCGGTTTGACACTTAGATTGTGACATTTGGGAATGGGCGCGGCCAGGGGCGCGCCCGGGCATTCAAAGTGTATATAGCTGTATTCGGTCCCGAGCCATACAGACAGTCCTTTGCTTTCGGTATCTGAATATACAATCATTAAGCCGTTTGTTAGTGCTTCTGCCTTTCGTCCGTGAAGCCTTACACACGAGTGCGTGGAGTGCGAGAAAGTCCAAGAACCCGGATCCGACGTGCAGAAGAAGGCGCTGTAACACCTGGAATATACTACACTGGGCCACGGTCTGGGGTAGAGCGTTTTTCTAGATTCTGACGCAACTCTGGATGCTGCAACGCTTTTTGCCTGTCCAAGGGCCAATTTCCACTTGCGCACCAAGCTGATTAAATCGTCTGGCGAGTAGAGGCAGAGTGAGGGGCTCGGTAGAGGCAATTGATAAAATTGACTTTATCAATAGGTGATGCACCAGAAAGGTCATGGTACTTTCTCGGTTCTTTCCGGTAGAAGTGCTTCAGTTGATTAAAGGGTCATTGTCTGCCGGTTGAAGTCCGTGAGAAGTGTGTGCCGGAAGATAACAACAGTAAACATTATTCTGAAGACACCAGACCATCCACTTGGGCTAGAGTTAAGTCAGTAAAGCACAGTTTTAGTATACAAAATGGATGATTGCTCACAGTAGTATGGGAACCATGAACATCTAAGATAATTAGACGAACCTCGGAAGAATCGTTGGGCTTTGTGTGTGGATCATCCATATCCACCGACCAGCGGTGTCAAAGCTCATTGTTTGTCCACTCATTAGGAGACACGACAAATTTCCACCCAGGAATAGAAGTTCGCATCTCTTGATGAAACCATTGCGTCTGCAGTTCAGCTCCTTTAAACACAATAACAGGATCTAAGGCCCGTCCATCTTCAATCAAAGATATCCATGCTCGATTTTGAGAAGATTTCAGAAGAGTTTTGCTGTTCTTGTCTGCAGACTCTAACACTAATCCACTCAGGTCTTAAAAAGTTAGAAATAAAAATTTCAAATACAGGAGTTTGTACAAAAGCTCACCTTGGCCAGCAAGAATCCCTCCCTCATCTATATTCACCATATTCTTTGGTAGGATCCAGTTGTAGTTCTTCTCCAGAATATCGAAGTACCAGTTGACGGCTTTAGACGTAAAGCCTGTAACGATCCATGGGATATGTCAGGCTAATGCCGGCCAGGCCCAACTGGAGGACCCATTGGGCGCGTGCGACTAACAATAGGCCGCCAGGCTATCGCCGGACGTTGGGTGGTTGGGGCAGCTGGGAGGACAGCCCATGGTGCCGGCAGCATAGAGGATATCGGGGAATCTTAGTGTAAATAGTCGCGCCCGTCACGGCGCCCTTCGATAGCTTTCCTCTCGAACCCAAGTGAATACTGTCGAAGAATCCACTTGCAGAGCATCTGCTCTTGTCGTTCTGTCAGAAGAGAATGAGGGTAGCACCTTTCTCTAGTACGGATGCGTTGCGGCATCTAGGTTTGCAGCAGAATAGCTTGCCGTCTTGAGTTTTGCAATCCCCATGACCGGCAATAGTTGAAGATGTTGGGGTGAGAAGCTAACGCAATAAAAGGAGAGTAGGTGGTGAAAATTGAGGTGCGCATTATGATACCTGTCTGGAGCTTCGAAATCACTCCGACAATTACCCACATTGAGAGACTGCGCCGCCCTCTAATCAGTAAACAAACTGCATCACTCAATTTGCCTAGCTATAAGGATCAAATCATGTTAAACCAGTAAGTGGACACGGGTCGAATTGCGGGCTCTACGACATGGTAAAGTTGCAGTGTTTTGTATGTGACTTGCGTCCTAACGAGGAGAGGCTACTAACGAAGCCGTAATACATGGTAGGCATGGGTGGGTGTGTTTGTTAGAACAAAGCTGAGTGCACCCCCCTCCCCTCCTGTGTAACCAGCTACTGCATACTCACACACCCCTCCATCCCGGCAGCATCGTGCCAAGAGTGCAGGGGGGGCTCACGAGCTATCGAGCAGACCACCTTCCTGATTCCATCTAGCGTCATGCAAGTTATCTAACATTCTCAACGCGCCTGAGACGCGTCAAGACGAAATTTTGACGAATACCCCTCAACCAGGGTCCATACAGAGTTATTGACTCTCACGCATCACCATCACGACCACCCCTCCTATCCCATTTTAACCAACAAACAAATGGAGCAGTGAACTCGAAAGCCAGGCCATAATACCCACCACCATCTTCCATTCTCAGCTCGACAAAAAAAAAAAAGTCGCCCAACATGGCGACCCCTATGACGATAGCCACACCCATGACCATGGCGACACCCAGCGACGCAGGCTTCCTATCGGACGCGCCGTCCCGCCCGTCGCAAAACGCCCGGCGGCGCAACCACTGGGGCTCCTCGGCGCGCCCGTCAGGCCTCCCGTCAGAGTCCCAAGGCGACGATGCGGCGACCCCCCACTCGGGCTTCGAGGACGACCAAGTGCCGCAGCGCACGCGACGGGGGGCTCCCCTCGACGTCCCGCGCGTGGAAGACCGCATCGGGCTGACGGTGCAAGAGCATTTCGAGAACTTCATCGAGACATTCGTCGACAACGACGTCACCAATGCCAACCCGCTTTCGTCGGCGCAGCAGCCAACGTCGTCTGCGGTGACGACGGATAAGTTCTACGTGGCGCAGATCCACGCGATGAGAGTGTATCAGCTGTCTACGTTCTACATCAACTACGACCATGTGCTTGCGCATGACGAGCGGGGGCATTTGGCGAGGGCGATCTCGGAGAGTTATTATCGGGTTTCGCCTTTCTTGACGAATGCGCTGCACAACATGATCGCCAAGCACGAGCCGCAGTATTTCCGGGAGCATCGACAGCCCGCGAGTTCGAGCTCGGGCGCCAGTGTGGCGGGGACAGGGTCGCAGTCGGAATCGACCATGAACGCACGCACGGCAAACCAGCAAACGGACAAACTGTTCGCCGTGGCTTTCTACAACTTACCCCTGGTCTCGCGGGTGCGCAGCCTGCGCGCCCATAATATCGGGCAGTTGCTCTCGATCTCGGGGACGGTAACGCGGACCTCGGAAGTGCGGCCGGAACTTTCCATGGCGACGTTCGTGTGCGAGGCGTGCATGACGACCGTCCGCGATGTAGAGCAGACCTTCCGCTACACCGAACCCACGCAGTGCCTCAACTTGGAGTGCAATAACCGCATGGCCTGGCGGCTGGACATCCGCCACTCGACTTTTGTGGACTGGCAGAAGGTCCGCATCCAGGAAAACAGCTCGGAGATCCCGACGGGGTCTATGCCCCGCACTATGGACGTGATCCTGCGCGGGGAAATGGTGGATCGTGCCAAGGCGGGCGAGAAATGCATTTTCACGGGGGCTCTAATTGTTGTTCCTGATGTTGCTGCTCTGGGTCTACCCGGCAACAAAGTCCGATCGATCCGCGACGACCGAGGCGGCGACGCCGGAGGCAACGGCGTCTCTGGCCTCCAATCCCTCGGTGTGCGCGACCTGAACTACCGGCTCGCCTTCCTCGGCTGCATGGTGACTCCCGACACCACCGGCAGCTCCGGAAGCTCCAGCAACTCGACCAAGAATATCGCCGACATTGTGGCTACCATGACGCAATCCGGAGCCTCAGTGGACCCGCACGCGCAGGAAGATCAGGAAGAAGCGCAAGCGGCCGCCTTGGCCTCGCTCAACCCGGCCGAAATCGATGACCTGCGGAACATGGTGCATTCGCCGCACATCTACGCACGCCTCGTCTCCTCCCTGGCCCCCATGGTCTGGGGCCACGACGTCATCAAAAAGGGCCTGCTCTTACAGCTCATGTCGGGCGTGCACAAGCGGACGCCCGAAGGCATGGCCCTGCGCGGCGACCTCAACATCTGCATCGTCGGCGACCCTTCCACCTCCAAGTCCCAGTTCCTCAAATACATCGTCTCCTTCGCCCCGCGCGCCGTCTACACCTCGGGCAAGGCCAGCTCGGCCGCCGGCCTGACCGCGGCCGTGGTCAAGGACGAGGAGACGGGCGAATTCACCATCGAGGCGGGCGCTCTCATGCTCGCCGACAACGGCATCTGCGCCATCGACGAGTTCGACAAGATGGACATTGCCGACCAGGTCGCCATCCACGAGGCCATGGAGCAGCAGACCATCTCCATCGCCAAGGCCGGCATCCAGGCCACCCTCAACGCCCGCACCAGCATCCTGGCCGCCGCCAACCCCGTCGGCGGCCGCTACAACCGCAAGATTACCCTCCGCGCCAACATCAACATGTCCGCCCCGATCATGTCCCGCTTCGACCTGTTCTTCGTCCTGCTCGACGAGTGCAACGAGAGCGTCGACCGCCGCCTGGCCAAACACATCGTCGCCATCCACCAGCAGCGCGACGAGGCCATCGAGCCCGAGTTCTCCACCGAGCAACTGCAACGCTACATCCGCTTCGCCCGCACCTTCCGCCCAGAACTCACCCCCGATGCGAAGGAGCACCTCGTCGAGCGCTACAAGGAGCTGCGCCGCGACGACGCCCAAGGCGGCGTGGGCAAGAACTCCTACCGCATCACCGTGCGCCAGCTCGAGAGCCTGATCCGCCTGTCCGAGGCGATTGCGAAGGCGAACTGCGTCGACGAGATCACGGTCGCGTTCGTGGACGAGGCGTTTGGCTTGCTGCGCCAGAGCATCATCACGGTGGAGCGCGACGATGTCGATTTCGACGAGGATGAGGACGCGGATGAGGAGCTAGAGCAGGCCGGGGCGCAGCTTTTGGCCGCGGCCGAGGCGGTGACGGGCCGCGATGTCGAGATGGGGGATGCGGGGGAGTCGCAGGAGAATGGACAGGGACAGAGACAGGAGGGACAGGAGGCTCAGGGAGCGGGGAAGAAAAAGACGGCCATCCCGTTTGAAAAGTACGCCGAGATGGTGGACATGTTTGTGTCGCGGGTGCGCGAGGCGGAGGAGGCGGAGGAAGAGAAGGCGAAGGAGAAGGAGAAGGAGAAGGAAGGGGGTGGCGAAGCGGGGACAGGGGATGGTGGGGATGGTGGGGATGGGGTGGAGGCGGAGACGCTGTTGAACTGGTATCTGGAGCAGAGGGAGCAGGAGCTGGAGACGGAGGAGGAGTATAGGCGGGAGCTAGGGGTGGCGAAGCGCGTGTTGAGGAGGATGGTCAAGGTGTGTGCTGGTTCTATGTTTTTTCTTTCCTTTCTTGCTCTGTCCGGCTTCTGGACTCGAGTTCTACCGTTTCCAATTTTCTTCTCCGCTTTCTGGACTTGGATTCTCCAGTTTACTTTCTTCTTACGCTCGTATCTTGCATTTCTCTCGCCTGACTATGAGCTGCATCATTCCATCCCCTTCTCTTTGCCTCTCTGCGACGATTCTGAAAACGGTACTGACGACGCATCCCCCCGAAAACAGGAAAATATCCTCATGGCCATCCGCGGCGACGGCCTCGCCGAGCCCGCCAGCTCCGCCGACCCCGACCCCGACGCCGCTGCCAGCCAGAAAGTCATGTACATCGTGCATCCCAACTGCGCCTACGAGGAGTACTAAGCGCCAACATCTCGAACATTGATAGCCTCTGTCCCTTTTCAAGGGTGGACGAGGGCATCATGAACGTGGGAGGGGAAGAAGGAAGGGGGTGTTACGAGGAACGAGGACGGGGAGCAAGTCGGCGTCGGTATGATATTCGTGTGCATTTATTCTGGAGTCTACGAGGGAATGGAGGTTATGCATAACACGAATCACGCAAAGAAAGCGAGCCAGTCAGAGGCGGTAGGTTGTGGAGTTTTTTCTAGACGTGTTGCGAGCTCGCTGATGAGCCAGGCAGATAGGCTCGATTGGTTCGAGGGTTGTAGATCGCTCGATCTGTGCAGTCAGATGATGTACCAAGGGTACGATGCACTCCGTGTGGTAGCGCATTCCACTGCGAGGTGTCGGCCAATGTCAAAATTGAAGCCGAAGTCGAGCTTGTTTCGGTCAATTGTTCGCTGGAGTCCAATAAGGGGGGGGGGGGGGGCTGCTCTTCGCGCATGGTACCCCTGGTCGTCCGACAGTTTGTTATCTATGCACTTCTGAAACTGAGCACCTTTCCGTTATCGCCGTGGACAGGCACGCCACTCGAGTTGAAGGGTGCTCAACGGTGCCACTCCCGTGACAGACTTTCAGACAGACACAGGCAGCATGGCCTTGAACCTTCTTACCGCAGCCCCGTCGTATCAGCCGCGGACACCAGGTCCACCCGGAACACAAAATAAGGAAGAGCGCTTTCCAGCCATGCTTCTTTACAAGAGAGATGTGGCGGGGTTTTCCAGCACCCCGGTCCATTGACGACATCTACCATGGATAATGGGAGCATGACGATGTCCTTGGGACGAAGGGGATTGCTGGATATAAGGAGGGGATTCGATTGCTTTCGATGGACGGGTCAATGGGAGAGGAGCGGAGAGCAGAGTAGACACAATACCACGCACACTCTTGAGGGCGCCCGTTGGGCGCTGCATTTGTTTGTTCCCAAGGCTATGCCGTCGTGGCCGGTATTCATGCGACATACGATCCGGCTCCATACGTTATTGCAACGACCGGCCCTACCCACCTTTCCGGGCCTGCCGCTGCACGGCTCAGCGTTGCACTCCGCAAGGAGATGTGAGAAAGTGATGATCCAACCTCCTTGCTGAGGAGTATCTACACTCGCACGCTGTACATGCATTGCATCTACCTCTACGCAGTTGCAAGGACGCTCTCTCTGCTGCTTGAGAAAGCTCTTATCTAGAATCCGTGCATTTTCCACACACAGCCGGGCCCTTTCTTGGACACCCGCGAACAGCGTGCACCGCCAGGACGATTCAATGCGGGAGGAGATAATTGCGGGTCTCGGTCATGTTCCCGGTGCTCTGCAGGTCGACCATTCTTCCACCTGGATCTTTGCTCGG
>JAOYMO020179063.1:0-32938 GCA_025802455.2 Iodosphaeria phyllophila | reverse complement strand
ACTTGGTTGTTAGATGAGATAGTACTGAAGGTTAATAGACCGACAATGCGATGTATTGGTGACGGATCCCTGGATTGACGCCTTCGTGTTTAGTATGGTGAAGTAGGGACCCGGCCTGGTTGAGTCCTCGGATTTCGGATGGGTTTCACCTTGTCATTATGAAGTTTGCGTGGACTGGTGTCAAGTGATTTTGCTTGGATTTGTGAAGGGTTTAAGGCATAACAGATCCCACCATTGTACGGCACCAGCATCAGCTTCACGCAGGAGCCAAAGCCATGAGCATCAGTTGGGTAGCACGTGGTGGTCACTTGCCTGCGGTACTGCAACCCGAAATCCGTCCCACAATACATAGTATTGGTCTAAACACTAGCGTACAGTCGGCGTATGCGTTCATGAGTTCCGCTTTACCATACGCCTACCAGTACTACTGGTATCCCGCAGTCCAGGGGATACTCCACGAAGTAGTCGGATACGGCTATCAATGATAGAAATGCGGCAGACGCTGATCATGGACTCGTCTACTGTCGTAATTCAATTCTGCTTCTTCAATTATTGAAAGCTTGCGGGTATACATAGTGCACTTCACAGTGCTTAATTTTCGGTTTGCACAAGTTAGACAATCCGTTAAACGCGGCCAGTGCTCCGGCAGGCGAACGGGACATGGTCCACAGACCCGTCATATTGGCCGAGTCATCAAGGGTCTCCCAACCGCCTGATAATCATCAATGCGACGGGATGAGAAAAAAAAAAAAAGGGGATACTACTCTACCAATACCGCAGCTGTGCTGGAGAAGAGCATGCGAGTCACGCGCTGGCTATTTATGAATATGGAGATTTGCTTTTCTTAAGGCCCGTAGCGAATCAATATTGAGAAAATGATTACAACAACACACCACCATCTAACGCCACTCCAACCCAACTCAAGAAGGTCACGCAAACCACATGCCAATCTGACCCTTCTGTTCGTTTCTCTGGCTGGGACTTTGGCGGGCCGCTCGCGGAACAAGGTTGGACAACGCAAACAAATCGTAGTGGGTTGCCACGGAGGGCGCTACTGACGAGTTCTGTCACTTCTGCAATTCCTGCAAACTTTGGAGACACACCTCGGCTGGAGCTCACACTCCATGTCCACTATCACCCGTCTGTGTCAGACATCCCTGCCTCGTATATTGCCAAGCGTCACAAAATTTCGGCCCATGCTCTGGTGTGTATCCCTTCCGCTTTGATCCCCACTATGGACCCAGGCACTGGCATCGAACCCCTGCCTCTAGGACACAAACCACTGCCACCCTCCCCAAACCCGGCACGCTTGCGCGGTGCGCCGCCCATCGCCTCTAGCGCAATCGAATAGTGGTGTGAAGTCTGGACTACCGGTAGGAGACGATCTGCGCACTTGCTAGGTGCCCTGAACTGTGGCAGTTTTACCTGGAGAACTGACAAGGGTCTTGGGACTACCAGTGACCTGCCCCTGCTACCTGCAACTGGCTTCCATGAGCTCAAGTACGTTGCCGAAGAATTCGGCGGTGGATAATGAAGTACATCAACGTCCCCATCCCGTTGCGACCAGAACCTGTCTCTAGCTGATGTTGATCAGAAAAGCTTTCCTAAATCACTTCTTGCTGGCTGAAAACTAGTGTCGGCGCGCTGTATTCATTTCAGCTTACAAGTGATTTTCCTCAACCTTCGTCGCCAAACCTCTCCCAAGGCTGGCCATCTCCACGTTGAAAACGACGATTACCAGTTCACCTACTATCACCGGCACGGATCCCTTTTCTAACAGGAACGATTTCACTTACCACTTGCCAACGGGGAACTGCATCGAGGAGATTTTTTCCCCTGTGAATCTTGCTGTCTCTGCCCATTCCTTCGTGGAATCTCATTCAGGACCATCTAGAGCAAGAGACATCTGCCGCATAATGCATAATGTGTTGCCATTTGGACTTCCCACCCCTCCGGCGTCGCCTACGTACGATCACAAGTTCCAGATTCCAGCTCCTTTCATAAACCACCCCGGTTGTGTAAGCCAGCACACATTTAGCAGTCCGGACGAGAGACTGGGCAAGTTCCTGGGCGACAGCCTGCAATTAACGGGGATTCTTGGGAATGGGGCATATGGTGTTGTCTACTCTGCCGTGGATGTGAAAAATGGGACGCGCTATGCGGTTAAGACTCTAAGCAAATTCAACGTGGACGGTTCCCCTCTCGATCGAAGACAACTTGCGTTCCAACATAGGGAGCTCCGATTACACTATCTCGCCTCGGCTCACCCTAATGTGGTATCCATGCTCAAGATCGTGGATGATCCGGACTGCACTTACGTTGTGCTGGAGTACTGCCCAGAAGGTGATTTATTTTATAACATTACCGAGTGTGGACACTACGTGGGCAAGGATGAACTTATCCGGGGCATATTTCTTCAAATCCTGGATGCCGTGGAGTATTGCCATCATCTAGGGATATACCATCGGGATCTGAAGCCGGAAAATATTTTAGTTTCGAACCAAGGGGGAACCGTCAAGCTAGCAGATTTCGGCTTGGCCACATCTTCAACCCAATCCGAGGATTACGGATGTGGTTCCACGTTTTACATGTCACCAGGTACACATTACCTCCGTTCCTGCCTTCATATATAGACACCAACTAACGAAGTATTCGTACAGAATGCTTAGATCCAACTTCTCAAAGGCCGTTTTATTTTTGCGCCCCGAACGATGTTTGGAGCCTGGGAGTCATTCTCGTGAACTTATCTTGTGGCCGCAATCCGTGGAAGCAAGCTTCATATGACGACTCGACTTATCGTGCCTTCATGCGGAGTCCAGACTTTTTAAAAACTATCCTTCCCCTGTCAGATGAGCTTAATCAAATACTTGGCAAGGTTTTCGCCCGCGATCCTGAACAGAGAACTACCTTAGCTCAATTGCGGGAAAGCATTGAGACTTGCCCGAGGTTTACTGTCCCTTGCTCAGTGGCACCTCAGGACATTGTTAGCCCACCAACGACGCCGGATCTCATCCAGGTTGGATGCCAAAACGTGGATCTTGAAGACATTTACGGATCATCTACTTCTCCGTTTATCGATTTGGATGATGTGTCGACCTGTTCCTCTGACTCTGGTTCCGATGTTTCCCTGTCGAGTTGCACCACAATAGACGATACAGATGTGGATGAAATTGAGCAACGCGAGGTCCCAGGGTCCCTTAATATACTAGAGCCTCATATATACGCTACAGATGACCAGGGATTGACAATTCCGGATCAATTTGTTTCGCGGCAAAACCCAGTGCCTATGGCAGAACCTCGCACTCCATGTTTAGGCCAGCCCCCGCTGGTTGTTTCCACGCCGAACCAAATAGTCGCGCCAGTACCTACTCAACCTGTTTGCGGGTCTCGATTCGCCAACTTTTCATTCATGTGGGAAATGATGAACCGCTTCAGCCAACCGACAGCTTCGCCCGCTCACGTTGTACATCCATTTCCTGCAGTTGTGCCACTCTTCTCGAATTTTCAAGGGTACTTTTGATTCTGATGCACTTTCTGGAAATTGCTCCGGGGCTCCGGATCGATTAAGCCCGTACCCGTTACTATGCTCATCCATTTCGGGTCGAATTCGAATGGAATTTCCGGGGAATTAAAACGCGATTCGACCAATGAATTAGTCTAAAATGAGACAGCGCCACAGCGATCTTTGGCAGTCCTATATCTTACGGAGTTGAAAATTTCCCTTCCTTGTACGATTCCACATGACAGTTCAACCTACTTGTATATCTTTGTTTATCTCTTCAAGAACCCTAGGGCGGCATCTTTCATTTGTTTTCTTTCAGCGCGGAGTTTGTGGATGGTATTCTAAATAATGAAGCCTTGTATTTGCTACTCGAGGTTGAGGAAGTTGATTGCATACCCTGGATCGCGATACCGATCTGGGTGAAAAGTTTTCTTTTTCAGATGTCGAGCCATTGTTTGCTTGGTTCTGCTTGACATGGTTTTTTTTCAGAGGTGTGAAACTCGAAACTTTCGTTGGGATGATACCAATTTTCTTAGTTGAGGATGATACAGGTGGAATGGTTGGGAAGGCGTTGGTTTAAAATATCGTTCATGATGGGTTTAGGGTTACGACACGACATAGAAAGGGAACGTAGGGTCGATGACCCAGCACGCGTTTAGCCAACAATGGCGAACGGCGGCAAAACCCAGATTTAGTCAATAGATCTACTAGGAAAGAGTAGTCGCAATCTCAATATCAATGCAAATACAATCCATATTCCAGTACCACGATCAGCTGGAAATTCATCTTCAGATGATAATAGTCTGGTGAGTTCCCATGTTGCACAACTTGAGAAGACATGTTATTGTTAGTGTCCATCGCCGAGCACGACAAGCCTCAATCATATTCTGTCCCTCCCGACATGATTTCCAATCGCTGAGATTTGAATTTCTCCTTTCGTACATGTCCTGGCTCCCATGCCCCCCACTCGCATCGAATATGTTGGTGTTGATAGGATGGAAGACTGGATCAATGGCACCACCCTGTCTTGACAGCCCCAAAAGTGGTCGCCCTGTAGCCTTGTGTGTGTGGACCAGGGCGGGTTGCGGCGAATCAGCATTGCTATAGACATACGCACCATCCGTTTTCTCAGTCTTTCAGATGTAGCCAGTTGTGCACAAAAACTTCGGGCGAGCTCAACGATGCTGGATGGAGATGGCCCATGGCCAGATGGCCTGCTTTGCATCCTCACTGCACATGCACCGACATGCTTCATGATTCAGCCATTCCTTTCGACCTTTTCCTATCTGGTCTGTGCTTCCACTCCAATCATTTTGATCTTCCGTTCACCGTCATCAACGATTTGCCTCCGCTCACTTGCATTGCAGATCTTCGGGGTGGGCGAGAAGCATAAGCCTCGTGCAACGTTGGTCCTACTTCTTCCCCACCCACCTACCACAGTTTCCGACGGTCTCCTTTAAGCAAATGCACATTTGAGCACCTTTACATTTAGACAGACTTTTGAAGAGACGGAGATACCATATACTCGACTGAACTACTGTGGCAGTCGGTGCTCCACCAAAGACAGAATGGCTGCACAGTACAAGCAGGACATCTGAAATGGCTGGCTGGACCATGGAGTGATGTGCCTTCCGCGTTCTTTTTATTCCTCTTGCGTATCTAGGGGGTATTTTCGACTTCAAATTCGCCCTTCTATGTTGTCGATTTCTCTCAACTAATTCCGAGTTTTACCCTGATACCTCTCTAAAGTCGATGTTCAACATCACTTCCTTGAATACGCTTGCAATACTACACAGTAGTTATTGTGTGTGGTAAAGCGAACCTGTCCAATACGGTGGGCTGACTTTGGTTCTCCTGCGCGCACCGGCTTGTGTCAATGTACCCCATCTGATGTATCGAATTCCGGTCACAACTAAAAGCTCCTGGCGTTCACTAACGTCCTCAAGGCTCCAGGGCCGGTACCGGTAGCTTCCCGGGTGGCCACTCATTACTGCACCGTCCCGCGTGGATGCTTCAACGTTCCCGGGATCCCGATCTTGTTGCCGCAGGAGCTCGCGGAAGCTTTGCTATGCCTGGCAGCCACGATACGGTGGCTGGGCGATCACAAGAAGGTGGCCGCTGACTTCAGCCACGAATAACCCTGTCCATAACCTACCAATCCTCCGGATCACAGCAGAGGGGGGCGGGGTGGCACAGTGTCTCCTTTTTCATTACTCATGTAACACAGGGAACGAGCGGTCTCGCGCCGCAAACCGAACAAATAGGGGGCAGGTGACGATCCCAGGAGAGCGAACATGAGCTTGGAGACATGTTTGCTACTGGTATTACTTCAATCCTTGTCATCTGCCGATACTGTATTGTACTTTTTGCATTTCATGTCCCATTCTTTGGCTCTTCGTCATCGTGGCAACATTCAAAATTGTGCATCACCGATGCATCGCGGCTGCGCCTCAAACCCTCAACAGTGGATGTGATGCGCTTGACCTGGATAGTGTCAACGGTCAGATATCCCACGAGTTTCAATAGTGTTGGATGATTGGGTCTTATTCAACCCTTTGCCCGCCACTACGCGGCGGTGAGTTACGAAGTGATTGTGAGCGGCGAATCGGCAACCGGCGCCGAAGACAGTGAGATGTGACGTCTTCTGGGGAATGACCTTTGACACCCTCGCTGCTGATTTACTACCGTCTTGGTTTCTGTCTTCATTCAAAGCACCTGAACTATCCGCTACCTCCGGCATGCATGCCTGATGAGCTGGCAATACATGCCACAGGACAGTACAGGAGAAAATGCCCGTAGCAAGAATTCCACGGGCGAGAGATCACCTGTCTAGCGTTCCCTGCGGGCTCACCCCTGCAGCCACGTTCTCCCAAATGAACCAAGACCATCCAAAATATTTCACTTCCTACTCATCACGCCCAGAACCCTTTGTACATATTTTGAGACTGTTTAGTCAAGTCGGCGGTCCAGGTAGAACTTTTCTCCCTATTCGTTACTATGAATTTTGTAAAACAACGGCGGACGGCTCTGATTTCGGATGTTCGACATCTATGTGGGAATCCTCGGTTAAGGTTGAGCCAAGTTTCTCTGACCGCAAAACCGCCGATGGTTGGCAACAGTCTTGCAAATTATATGTTCATAGCTTTGTGACGAGAACCAAGCTGGGAGCTTTTTTTTAAAACATAGTTTGAATCACTTCAATATCCATCGTGTTTTCATACAAGCAAGCAAGCAAGTCATGGGTGTGCCAGCGTTTTGGAGTATGCTAGTCCCATTCTATCTCCACTGCAAGGAACCACCCTAAACTATCTAATGACACCCCTTTGGATATGCTCAAGCTCAGTAGAGTGCTGCATTGTTCAAACTGCCACGGCAGTTCATCAAGATCTACCACCCACCATGACTGTCTATCTGCCTGGCGCAATTGCATGCTCACATCGGTAGCTTACGTTCGTTTTGATCTATCGCCGTGGGATACACCGGTACCGGTAGATTGCCCCCCCAAAAAATCAATCTATCAGTGATTAGTGTGTTGCCGTCTCCTATCAGTGCATGGCTAATCCTACTGGCACTCGTCTTGGACATATTCCGACCACTTGCCTTGGGGCAGTAATAGACGCGAATTGGCGAGAGGTACATTCACCTGTAGGCCCCACAGGCGGAGGTTTTCCATCAAGTAATGTTCCGTGTTCAGGCAACCAGGACCTTCAACTTGGTGTCGGTAACCTCGTGATTTTCCAACATCGCCTTGATCTTTGGTCGTCTCATTTCTCAAAGCGCGTTTCTCACTAAAGCACAATCCACCGAGTTATTGCCCTGACGATAATTTAGCTTCTTTTCGGCTGATATTCTACGTGGGTACCTTGTCGGTAGGGCTGGAGCCGGCGGAAGGCTAGACAGATGCATCGATCTCGTTCAAAATCTTATATACGTGACACTTCCAAGCCCCCTTCTCCCTCCACATCCGTGTATGGCAAGCGGGAACGCTAGGCAAGGTGACGGGATTGCCCATGTTGAGTTTCCGTCGCATATACTGGACAAACTGTGCTGATCGTTGACATCAGACTTCGCCAACGTTGCCAAGTGTCATCTGGTCTTGTTCATGGTGCCCCCATCTTATTATCATCCCATCTTCGGCTGGGTATTGCAGTGGATGACTCCGGATAGCTCACCGGAATTCTCGGGTTGCTGACGAACGGGTAGCCGGTCAGTCAAAGGGGTAAATCATGGGGGATCTTTCTCATCCAACGCCAAGTTCTAGCCCGAACTATAAGCAGACTAACCTGCGGCATGACTCGATGAGCGCATGCTATATGTGACGAACACTGATTAGATCCGCTGGCGCGTCCAAGAGTTCAACATCTTGGGAAATGGTGAAACTTCTAGAACCATGCTGCCCCGTAGCTATCGCGAATCTTTACTTTTTCCTTTGTCTTGGGACGTTGTTGAGCATGGTGTTTTAGTTGGTACCGAGTATGTGTGGAGAGAAGAACGATCCGGCAAAGTTGTATGGTGATGTAAATCGGTAGCCCGGAACCAACGTAATGCCGTCACTGTCCAATAGTCCGCTTGGGGATGAGGGGTTGTGAGTCGAACGAATAACCAGCATGCGGAACAAATGAAAACTCCATGGGATCTTGGATAGGCTTTCAATCCCAGTCTATTCGTCCAAGCCTCACTCTAGAAAAAGCTAGGTTTGACCAAAAAGGCATTGTTGGATCTGTATCTAGATAGTTGACGAAAGAAAAAGGATGGCACGATTGCGAATTGGGAGGTCCCCCCCTCCAGTGGATCAATGGATGTTGGCCCGACTCAAGGCCTTGAGTGGGTTTAAACCAGAAGTTATGGATATGGTTCTCTATCTGACGATGAGAGAATTAGTAGAGGGATGTCGTCCCAGAAGAATGCAAAGTCCCCATTGTACAAGACAGTCAGTTCTGCAGCCTGGACTTGAAGACTCCGTTATCTCTAGGAGATATAGTGGAGTTTCTCTTGAATAAAATAGTTGTTGTACAACAAGGTGCTGGTCGATATTGTGCCTTCCTGGGAATACGTACTTACTTCAAGCCGCCACGTGCTCATGGTATGATGGGTTGTTGAGCAACAATCGTCTGGCACAAGGAGAGGTTCTCAAACATGGGAACTCGAAGCCAACACCAACTTGTTATTAGCCCCCACCTAGCATACGCTTCCTGTGTTCCGGCTATGAGTCAGGTTGCGTGGGATGTTGGAAAAATAAGACAGAACAATTGTCCGCTAGAGGAATGGTCTTGGGGAGCACATTTACGATATATACCACGTTGAGAGATTTCGAAGAGCATCAATCATCCCCAGCCGTGTTCGTCGGTTTACAAGGGTAGGAGGGGGGGAGGGGGCTTGATCCTCATGCTCAGCAAGAAGTTAATCCATAGAAGTATAAGCCAGTAACTTCGCAACCGTTAAGAAGGTAGACAAGAGGTGAATCCCTGAACAAATGGACCATGGGGAGGAACTGGTAACTTACGTTCGAATGAAGGGGTCATCTGAAGGTTGAGTTACGTTGAAACACATGTGCAATCATCGGCTTTTCATATACTGGGAAATAAGGCTCAGCTTGTGAACGGGTAGCAAACTATTTTCTACGATAGATCCCCGAAAACTGTTGAGGTTTGATTGGCTAATATTCTTAGATTTTCTGACAAGGCTCGTGGTCAGGAGTTCGGCTACTACCTTCATATATTTCCATAACATTGTTTTGCCTGATCTACCTACCGACGTGCTGTGGCCTGAGATCGCGCCCAGACATTGGCCACTCGTCGTTGATACCGTACAGAATGTTGGAGAGAAAAGTCATGTTGTACTCCATGCAGCAATTCTCCTTCTTGGCCGGGTGCCCCCCATTGCTTGTCCCGGATTTGTTCATACCCCCCTCGGAGACCTTATTTTTGTTGCCTCTCGAACCGTCGCTAATCTCGGTCTCCTTAATGTAATCCTGATCGCTCGGACGACAAGGTTGGCGGCTACAATGAACATGCGAAGCCCACGTTTCCCAAGAGGCATAGAAGAATGGTGTGTTTGGACACACGAAGCAAGCAAGCAATCGCTCCTTGCAGCCTCCTAAGCTAGGCATGTAGAGAACTTGCCACTAATATCTTTCTTATTTTCACCAAACAACGCCCCGTCTTCTCCTCTCGCATCTTGCAAAAAGTAAGAAGTTCTAGAAACCCCTAGAGCTCTTTCTTGGTCTCCTTCTTCTTGGCTTCCTCTTGGTCCGACTGATCTTCTGAATATGCCACTATCACGTACCCGATCAAGACCACGTTGGCCATGAGTGCCGCTAGGGCGCCGGCATATGTGGAGTTTCCTGGATTGCGTGTTAGCTTCATTGTTGTCTATACGGCCGTTTCGGAGTCAATTGAACTCGTCAACGACGTTCGGGGCATGATGTGGGATAGAAATGAGATGGGAGACTAGAGGGGCAAAAAAAAGATTTTTACCTCTGAATACAGTGTTCACCGTTACGAAGTATGAGCCGATGGGGACAACTATCATGGCGAATGTGAAGGCTAGGAGTTTCATTATGACATCGCTGTTTTATGGGATACGGTTAGTGAGCCTACTTTGCAAGCGCGCTTCCCCTCCTATCGAGGCGAAATACGGGCCAGGGAATGAAGCACTCGTGACCCCCCTCATCGTTGATGACTTGATGACCAAAAAAAAATTACAGTTTTGATCCGTTCCAGTGACCAACTCACACTAGCATATGTGAGGGAAACCACTCACAAGGGCACAGCAGGTGTTATGTTGGACTTCTCGGTGCCGGCAGCGCCGGGACCATGGTGATCATCCTTGTCCAGGATCGTTTTCTCCGTGGAGGTTATGCGCCGGGAAGTCATGGCTGTGGATGCGACCGACACTGGCGCCGAAGCGATTGGAAAGAGCTCGATCGATGCTTGTGACGAGGAATTCAACCTTGCCGAAGTTGGCTGGGACAAGCGATGGGCTCACTGGCGATGATATCGATTTTTGATAAATGAACCACACACGGCCGATGTCCTGTTGGATCACGGATGTTCGGAACTACTGGTGGGTGAGCTATGAATCTGTAATTTCACACGATGCCCTGCCCTCAAAATATGGATCGCTGGATCGACCAAGCGGGGAATTTGTGACATCTGTCAACAGCGAGCGCATGCAGCAGGTCTGCAAACATGGCAACGCTTCCTGTCGTTCATTCCCTCCGATCGTGCATGAGCATGAAATTGGTCACCTGATACCGCGCTGGCGTTGCCGGGCAAAGACGCGTCCCTGCCGATTTGGGACTCATTAAACATCCTGGCGGGTCCGCTCACCCCACCAACCCACCCTCGCACTCGCTCAATGACACTGTATCGTGTACAGGACCATAGATACCGGTATTCTGCGACGGCGTTCGAGTGAATTTTAGGCCTCCACTACCGTTAAGCAGACATCTTGATCCTTCCCTCAAATAAACTAAAAAAATTCCCTTCTCTCTTGAAATCAATCATTGCCTTCTTCCTCACCACCGCGATCACGCACCCACAGTATCGATTCGCTATGGGCTTATCTGCGCAAGACTGGACCACGCAACAGTGAGATTGACAAGTCCCTCCCATGCGAGGCAGGAGGATACGGTAAAGTGACCCCTGCTCCGCTGCACCCCGCGGATCTCATCCGGCACTAACTTTTCCTACGGGAACGCATTCCAGACCCACATTTCAAGTCGCGCTTTGGGCGTTTAGCTTTTGCACGAGCCGCGTTTTCTGCTAGCCAGCACACACTTGTTTCTAGTCTGGCGACATCTTGCTGGGATCGAGTACTACTGGGACGAGGAGCGAGACGATGGTATCGTCGCGCGGCAATCCGCAGAGCATGTTCTCATCCAGCAAGCGAAAGGGCACGAGCTCCGGGGCGAGCGCATTGGAGGAGCGGTCTCAGCCTAAGAAGCCCAAAGTGAAGAATTCTTCGTTGGTGGTGGATGACGTGGACGATAGCGACGAGGATGGGCTGGACGAATTGGCGGAAATCCCTCGGTCTTCCCCTTACTTCACGCAAGCAACTCAGATTGCCGGACAGGCTACGCAGTCCACGCAGCCTACGCAGATTGTCACGAAGGCGAAGAGCGAGACAAAGCCCACGTTCAGCTCGTTCGGACTTTCATCGCCTCTAGTACCCAACACACCGAAGGATGACGGCTATGAAGGTGGTTATGAAGGTGGCGTGCAAGTGATATCCTCGTCTCCTGCACCTCCGAAACGCGTGCAACAGGCAGAGAAGGATGAAGGAAAACCGGCCAAGAAGAATACTGAGCGGGGACGGTTAGCCTCTATGATGGCACCGGCTGGCACGGCGTATCGGGCGCCTTTGTTGGCTCAAAGCAAACCAGTCATCCCCAAGGAGAAAAAAAGTGGAACAGTGAATTTGCTATTGCCATCATCAGATATGGACGACGAGGACGAACTCATGAGAGACTACAAGAGACGGGATAGACGCGACAGCTCCTTAGACGATGGGAAAGCAATGAGAGGCGACATTCGACCATCATTCTTTGCCAGGTCCACTGCACGGCCTGGTGCTAGTTCCGCATCTGCATCTGCATCCACCTCGACTTCGACCTTGGCTTCCATGTCCACCACATCCAAACCCAAAAGCAACATGGCCAAGACCACGGTCACCCAGTCAGTCACTCAGTCCGTCAACGACATCAAAGACTTGCGCATGCGATACTTGACTAAGGAGACCCGCAAAATTCTTAACAAGAAACGACCCGATCTTGTCTTCAGCATTGATGAGTGCAGGGACGCAGTCGAGGCACACAACAAGAACGCCGACAAAGCTGTGGATTGGCTTCTGGCACAGCGCGACCCCAAGTACAAATCCAAACAACAGAAACCCTCGACTTTCAATTCTCGGAAGAAGCAGAACTTGACGCCAGATGTGGAGGAGGATTCATTGGAATCGGAATCGGAATCGGAATCGTCCCTGCCATCAGAAATACCACGGCCGCCTTCCCCCGACTCCAAAGAGCCACCGCAACGCCGTCGGCTTATTCAGGGACGACGGAAGAGATCACCATCACCCCCAGCTGTTTTCTCTGTCAAGACTTCAGCTATTTCCTCCACCCCTACGACCCCCAGGAGCTTCGACGATGCTATTGCTCCCAGAAAGACGGCCCAGGTGAAGGACCTATCTTTAAAGAAACGAAAGCGCGAGGTCACCTCTCAGAACAAGCCACAGTCTAATAAGAAACCCAAGTCTAATGACAGGACCAATTTACCTGTTACCGTCGAAATCTCCTCTGAATCAGAGGAGGAAGAGGCGAAAGCCGCCAACACTACCGACACCGATGCAGACGACGACGACGACGACGACGACGACGACGACGACGAAAAAGCTCGATCCCGCCAACGCCCCGACAACCCCGAAGTCCTGAACTATCTGAATTCCTGCTCCGCCGAAGAACTGGCCAGAATGACGGCATCCAGCCAGAGTAACGCCAAACTTATTGTATCTCACCGCCCCTTCCAATCCATTGCCGAGGCCGAGACTGTTTCTCGTCGCGAAAAAGCCCGCAACGGCAAATCTGCCAAGGTTCAGATTGGCTCTGCCGCTGTTGAGCAGTTGACCAAATGGTTCAAGGCTTTCAACGCCGCCACGGCCGTCATTGAGGAATGCCAGACACGAGGAGCGGAGCTAGAATCCGTCATGTCGACGTGGAAAATGGACAAGAATGGCAAGATGAAATCCGACAAATCTGCCGCACTTCGCCCGTTGCCCATTACTAAACGACCTGCCTGGATGGACGAGTCCGTCCAGTTAAAGTCTTACCAACTCTTGGGCCTCAACTGGATGAACCTCCTACACGACAAAGGCTACAGCGCCATCTTGGCCGATGACATGGGTCTCGGGAAAACCTGCCAAGTCATCTCCTTCATCTCCCACTTGGTCGGCTCGCCCCCGGAGGATCACTCGAGGCCGCCGTATCCCAACCTCATCGTCGTTCCTCCCAGCACCCTCGAGAATTGGATGGCCGAGTTCCAGCACTTTGCCCCCGAAGTCCGAGTCTTCCCTTATTCCGGCAATTCGCGCCGAGAGACCAGCCCCGATGAAGTCCAGGACTACCATGTCGTCTTGACCTCCTACAGCCAGGTCGAAAGGAACACGCAAGATCTGGAGTGGCTCCAAGAGCTCAATCCTTACGCTGCTGTCTACGACGAAGGCCATAAGCTCAAGAACCCCAAGACCATTGCCTACAAGCATCTTATCAGAGTCCCCACAGAGTGGAGATTGGTCTTGACCGGCACCCCCGTGCAGAACAACCTCAAGGAACTCCTCAGCCTGCTCCACTTTGTCGAGCCGAGCCTCTTCAATAAAAACGACTTTACCTATCTCCAAACCATCTTCGAGGCCAAGGTCCCCAGCAAAGACGTGCACAACTTCGCTGCCCTGGCCAAAGAGCGCGTGGGCAACGCCCGAGCCATCATGGCCCCCTTCATCCTCCAGCGCCGGAAAGAGGACGTGTTGGACCTGGCCAAGAAGACGGAGAGACGCGAGATAGTCGGCATGCACCCCGTGCAGCAAGAAATCTACCGAGCGCTCAAGGGCTCCTATCTAACCAAGAACGCCAAAGGCGGAGCCAGAGGCAGCTCCAGGGCAGCCACGGCCAAGGGCAGCAATCCCTGGATGCGGCTCCGCCAGGCCGCCATACACCACCAGCTCTTCCGTCAGCACTTCACCGAGGAGAAAGTCGACAGCATGATCGACATCCTCTGGAAGAAGTACACGGCCGAGGAGCTGGGCGTCCAGAGCCTCGAGCCCAGGCACCGCAAACAGTACGCCGAGTACCTCCTCGGCATGTCCGATTTCGAGCTCCACCTCTTGTGTCGCGAGTTCGAGCGATACATCGGCCACTTCGACATCGAGCACCGGTCGTGGGAGGAGGCCCCCAAGGTCCGCAAGCTCCTCAAGCTCGTGCGCCAGTACATGGACAAGGGTGATCGCTGTCTCGTCTTCAGCCGCTTCGAAATGGTCATCAACATCCTCCGCGAGACGCTGCACTACGCCGAGATCCCCTACTGCGAGCTGACGGGGCAGTCGGCCGTGTCGGAGCGCTTCCCCGAGATCGAAAAGTTCAACGAGAACCCGGACATCCCCGTCTTCTTGCTCACCACGGGCGCCGGCGGCACCGGACTGAACCTGACGGCCGCCAACAAGATCATCATTTTCGACCAGAGCGACAACCCCCAGGACGACGTGCAGGCGTCGAACCGCGCCCATCGCATCGGTCAGACGCGCGAGGTCGAGGTCGTGCGCATCATCACGGAGAACACGGTCGAAGGGCTCGTGTACAACTCCTGCGTCAAGAAGCTCATGTTGGCGGCCTGCGTCGAGGGCCAGTTTGGGTGGAACGAGGAGGCGGACACGGTGGAGGAGGAGTGTCGGAAGTTGATGCTGTTGGAGGAGGAGGAGGAGCACGGGCATGAGAAGGAACAGGAGCAGAACGTTAGGGCGTCGCAAGCTTCTGTGATGGAGGTATGAGGAGGCAGGGCAGGGCAGGGCAGGGCAGGGCAAGGCAGGGCAAGGCAGGGCAAGGCAGGGGAGGAGTGTACAAGGGAAAGGGGGATGGGCTTCATTCTTGCTAATAAACCAACAACGGACTTGCTCTTCTGTGGTATCATCTCGGAACTTGCTTAGATTATTTACGCCGTTGGTGTTGCGGCGATTGCTTTTATTTTTTTTTATATTTTTTTTTACCTCCAATACATAAAAACTAGCCAGATGTCGTGCCGTACATGACAGCGAACTGAAATTTCTACAAAATGCTGTCTTGGACTTGGGTACGTTGATCAACATCATTCACAACAAGATTGTGGGCGACTACTTTCAGCGGTTGAGGACAAGACGATTGGAGACTGACTACATCATGATGTTTTTTTTCTTCGAGATATCATTAACCTTCCGGCCCTAAGATCAAAGATGATGATACTATAGTATTGTATTCTTTCCCTTGCCCTGCCCCTCGTGACCGTAGTTCATCCATCCATCCATCCATCCATTCATGGCAAATACCCTTTCCCCACAGAATGACGAGAAGTGAAGTCAGATCGAGCCCCCCCTCCCTGAAACGAGAAAAAAAAAAAAAAAAAAAAAAGACAAAACAAAAATCACTTCAACTGCTTCAAAATCTCAATCAAAAAGTCCTCAAACCCCAAGGTAATATACCCATCCCGATCATCATCGTACTTCTTAAAGACATCCGTCATGCGCTTGAGGCTAATGCAAGCCTGGACGAACAAATCGAAGCTCATGACGCCCTCGTTGCGCTTGTCGTACGTGAAGAAGAGCAGCTCGACGAAGGCGGGGCTGAGGCGGTAGCGGAAGGCGACGAGGGCGTTGCTGAACTCGTCGAGGCTGATGTTGCCCGAGCGGTCGGCGTCGAAGCGGTCGAACAGCGTCCGCCACGAGGCCAGGAAGGACCACAGCCCGCAGAACTCGTGGAACCCGATCGTGCCGCTGCGGTCGCTGTCGAACATCCGGATCATCATCCGCACCGTGTGCGGGTCGAACGCCGTCCAGTCTCCGTTCACCAGCGCGTCGCTCAGCTCCCGCTCCGATAGCTGCCCTGTACCGTCCTTGTCCACGGCCCGGAAGAGCGGGAGTAAGGTCGGGTCGTCGCCGTCTTGCGGGCCCGGGGACGGAGGCGGGCGCGACACGGGTGGGGGGCGGTTGTGCGCCGTGGGCCGGGGACCGGTGGCTTGCGGGGGAGGGGACATGGTGGAGGAGATGGACGGGTGGTGGTGGTGTTGTTGTTGATGATGTTGTGGTGGGGGCTGGTATTGTTGGTATTGGGACTTTTGCGGTTGTGGAGGAGGTTGCTGATTACATTGTGCAGGCTGAGGGGAAGCGTAGCTCGGTCGTGAGTTATGGCGGATTGCTGGTTGTTGTTGTTGCTGCTGTTGTGGGCGGTACTGTTGTTGTTGCTGGGGTAGGGCCGGTGGAGGCTTGCTCTCGTATTGCATGCCTGATTGTTGGCGTTGTTGGGGTCCCCCTTTCTATTATTTTTGTTAATTTAATCTGGTTCATATACCAAATAATTCATGCATACCTGTTCCGGTTCAGCGAACCTATGCGACGGACGCGGAAGAAGTCAGCAAAACTGGGGTTTCATAATGGTCATACACAGTGGCGGCGGCGCAAAGGGTCACGATAGCGGGGTACAAAGTGGGCTCACCTGGGTAGCTCATCCGGGTTGTACGGCCGATTGTAAGCCATGGTTACGTCTGCGCGTATGTATGCTACAGGCAGGCGAGATGCAAGATGAAAAAATAAAGTAAACAGAGGGTGCCCAAGAAATCTTCCAGAAGTAGAAAGCACGTTCGCTTGATCTTTTTATCCCCCCGTGCTCTGTAGATCCGTAGATCCTGGTGAGAGATGAGCAAGGCTGTGAAAGAAGAGCTGTACAGTATTGCAAGCAGCCACCACGAAGGAATAGTAGGAAAGAGTCTGATTGGGAGCGATCTGTTCCTCTACTCGCTGAGTTCAGCCGCCCCGCCAGGCACGCGGGGTCGGGGTCAGCGGTGGTGGGGATCGATGTGGAATGATAAGCCACCACTGTGCCACAACGTGCGTGCGACAATTACCGCACCAGCCTTCTCCTCCGTTGCTGTAGAAGCTGATGAGGTTCTAGTCTTACATCTCTGTTCTCTTCTATCTTTAGGAGCCTACAGTTTATGCCGTTCTCAAGCATGGTCTGATCCCTTTCATTTCATTCTCCTCAAGCGAGCATATGGGAATAGGTACGCCGTTAGTTCAGTGCTGCAGTACTGCAGTTGCAAGGGCCGCGAGGCTGTGGTGTGGGGGAAAAATGACGTTGGAACCGGGGTGGTAGCGGGGCTTAAAATTCCACTCCGTCGGTTTCTTCAGGGTGGCCCTGGTCGGAAGCGAACGGCCGCTTCTTTTTTTCTAGGTTCTGTCAGTCACAACGTCGGCGTTCGCATCAGATTACGCTTGGAAACGGGGCAAAGATTGATCAACTTAAAGGGAGGACCAAAAAAAAATAGGTCCTGCACAAAGCAGTATCCATTGTACAATGTGATAGATAGGCTGTCATGTGATAGTGTGCAATGTGGCGCAAGAAGCGAGCATAGCAATGTTGGTATCGGCATGCCGCATCCTTTCTTGTATTTTGCACAAGTTAAAAAATTCTTCAAACAAAGAAAACCACAAGAACGCCGTGTTAGTCACATTGGCACCTCCTAGGACTAGCGTAGGAGTAGCAAAGTTGACTTTTACCCAGCGGAGCAGTCCTAGCGCTATGCCATATTCATCGTTTGTTTTCAGTTCATGCCCATGCCCATGAGGGAGCGCAAAGCCCACGAGATTTCACGATGAGTTCTGATTGATCACTGGCCACGTTCTCACAACCTTAGATTTTTTTTTGACGATGCGGAATCTGCGGAGCACACTCTTCCAACACCAATGACTCATGAGACTACGACGCCCATATATCTAGTCCGCACTGTGGCTCCACAGCAGGGATGACAGCTCGCTTGAGTTTTGAATCAGACGTTATCAAAAGTGAAAAAATGAAACCAAGGGCCGAATTTAATTTGATCGAACCCTATGACTCCTCAATGAGCTTTTGTGGCTTACCGGTGCGTGGAGGACACGATGGCATCAATAGACGGTTTTTTCCCTTTCTTTTCTTTTTTCCCTATGTCCATGTTCACAGGACCTGTGTTCGCGGCCCGCTTGCCTCCTGCGGATGCACGTGATATGCAGCGAACCCGGCAGGCATCAGAGGCACAATTTGGTAACGAACATTCCCTATTCTCTGAGGTAAGCAAGAAAGTCCTGCTGCGAATGTGCGTACGTGGGATTTGAGATTATGGAGCGGTTGTGATTCGAATGGACGAGTAACCTTTTGGCAAGCTTCTCCTTACTGGCTGAACCATCGACTGGTTGTGTACCGGATTATGCTGCGAGTATCGGTAGTTAGCTTTCCTGAGCTACCCATCTGCTCTCCCTTTCCTGAGAGAGGATACCGGTAAGTAGTAAATTATTGTACTTAATTTCCCGATAGAACCAGTAAATTAGATAATGCTTGAACTTTTTCCCTCTGCCCGTTACATACCCTACAGTGGTGTAATTGAGTTCAGAGCAATTAGTAATCGGACCCCGTAGCACCGTAACAGCTGTCAGCCGCATACTGGTAGTGCTACATTCCTCTCAAGCGGTGTAGTCTAAACACCCAGCAAAAGTATCAGCTCTCCCTTCTTTACTTGGCTGTTTCACTAGTTTGGAACATGGCGACAAACGGTGATACTAACGGGTCATCAGACGAGTTTTGGTTGTTTGGCTACGGGTTAGTCCTCACCCTTCCCCCAGTTTTCTTGTTCTAAGCATCCTCTTCTGCGCTGTGTTTTTCTTAGTCTAAACATCTACATGTGCGATTTTTTTTTTGGGTGAACTTTGTAAGATTTCGGATAGCCCATTCAATATCCCGTTCCCCTAGAAAGAGCTCTCACCATCCGACTCTGCAACATGTTAAAACTTCGGGCCATTTCAATATGTCGTTCCAGTCCAACCGGGCCTCCTCAAAATATCATGTTTGCCGCAGCTAGGAACCACCAGAATGACAGCATCAACTTGACGAGCTTATAGAAAGTCTACATCGTAAACTGCCTGGTCTTGGGTTGGCTGACATTTATCTTCCACGCCCGTGTCTTTCGTGAACAAACAGAAGTTTGATATGGAAACATCCGCCTCACTTTGGTAAGACACGACAAGAAACACTTGGTTTCTGCGGGGTTTCCGTGGATACTATTCCTAGTCTCCACAATTCCACATATTCATCAAGAAAGGCACACGAAACCAGTCATGGTCTACCCCTTCCTGCTCCTTTTTGGCATAAGATACTCATCGTTTTGGTTCATGAGCAGATCGTCGAGTTCCTGGCTGGGTAACAGGTTACGTGCGGCGTTTCTGGCAGGTAGGTGACTTAACATCTCGCAACTTCCCCCCCCACAGGATTTTGTTTGTGGATGAACACAAATGAAACAGCTGGAAAAATGAAAACTAATTAAGTGATCTACAATACGATATGAATGACAGGCTAGGTAAGTGCATATGTGCACGTCATTTCGTGTTTACCCCCCACTCCCTTCTTCTAGCCACCCCGTGCCTCTGGGTTCTCTCCTACCCGAGTTTCTACTGCGACATATCATTCACGATGAACCTGGATGGGGCTGATTGTGAGGGCTCTAGTGAGGATCACCGGGGAACGCCCAAACTACCAGGTCGTGTTGTCACGCTTATTGAGCGTGAATTTTGGTCACAACTCGTCGACCCTCATTCTGCACCTGACGTAAGTTGGATCCTGGGGAATTCTTTCTTACTTCCGGTAGAAACCCGCACTGTGTTGTCTCAACTTGTAATGTCTAAGGAGTACCACTTCTGCCCAAACCCGTTTCTGCCCGATGTTAGAGCCAGTTTGCTGACAAGGTCGGCCATACGAGAGAAAACACAGAAAGTCTGGGGCGTGGCTTATCGAATACTCGCCGATAAAGTGGCTGAGGTAAAGGAATATCTAGATATCCGTGAGATCAACGGCTATACGATACACTATACGCCGTTCTACCCGGCAGGTCAGCTACTCTGTTTCCTCTTTGTTTGAGGTTTCCGGCCTCTTCCCTTTCCAGTCGAGTTCTCTCCCGTTCACCACACGCCTGATGAATTCCCTTCAAACCCTCAACTGCAAAAAGTTGTAACACCATCATAGACGGAAGCTCGCCAATCCGAACGCTCGTCTACATCGGTACACCATCCAATGAACAGTTCGTCGGTCCACAGGACCCTCAAAAGCTCGCTGAACATATTGCCTGCAGCGCGGGTCCCAGTGGCCTGAATCGTGACTATCTGCTTAATCTTGAGCGGGCGCTGAATGAGCTAAGTCCTGAGAGCGGCGACGTGCACGTGACGGACTTGTCGGATCGGTTACGTGCTGTGGAGGCGGTCAAGATGTCCGCTGGGAAATTGAAAAGGAAAGATGGGGACGGGGAGAGCCAATTGGGGGAAGGTGAGGATGTTCATCATGTGAATAGAGGTGAAAAGGGACAAGAGGAGGTAGAGCGGACAGTTTGATTCGGGATAGGAGTGGAATTTCCTCCATCTTCATCAATGTGTAAAATTGGAGCTCGATGCTTGAGCGAGGAATGTTGGTATCCTTAGTTAGCTTCGTCACGGGATAGATATCGATAGATAAGACAGCGGAAATTTTGAATCAGCTGTCATTTTTGTTACCCAGCCTTCAACCCTTGTCCTTACTCCTTCACTCCCTTACTCCAATTGCCCTGCCATGTCCCTTTTGCTGGTGCCTGCGCAGAAAGGTATCACCCATCTCTATGCCACGAGGAATATGAACCGCAGTGAATTGCCCAGTCCACTCTTCAAACATGCCGCCTCTTTCCCTCATCACATAGGCAGCAGAGTTCGCCGTCATACGTAAAAATTCTCTTGATTCCATATCTCATGCTTTTCACACCCAGCATATGCAGCCGTGCTCTTGAGCCATATTTCCCAAACTATCCTCCTCTGCAAGTACGAAAACGACCATACCGATATGTCCCATGTCCGCAGCCCCCATCTTCCCATCCGATGCGATTCCATAGAGAACCCGGGTTAGTTCGATGAGACCTGGAAAGTGGAAGAAACGATGTCCTTGAGGATTGACAATGGTAGCCGCAAGAGCGATATCCGAGATCGCTCCCAGCAGTCGGCAAACACGGTGCTTCTACAGTGACATACTAGTATTGAGGAGGCATCGGTCCTCCGGAAGGGGGCGGACCTCGGGCTGGCTGACCAGGCTGCATCTGTTGTCCCTGATGATGTTGCTGTGGGTCCGGGTAGCCATATGCGCCAGGCATGGCATAGCCAGCTTAAAAAAACATCAGCCACTATTGCTTAGTAGGGTGGGTTCTCAACCAAGAGGTACATGATAAGATAACACACCTTGATGAGGAGGAACTCCATAACCTGGCGCTTGAGGCGGATAACCTCCTCTGCCGTAGTTTGGCTGGTACATCATTGGGTTAGGCATGCCATAAGGCATCTGCTGCTGTGGAGCACCACCGTAGGCAATAGGGGCATGAGCTCCATAGCCGCCATGTCCGGCGCCGCCACCCGCATTACCAGCATAGCCCCCACCCCGCCCGCCATATCCACCGCGCGGTCCCGTGTCTGATGCCTTGTCAACGCGGATAGTGCGCCCGTCAAACCTATGTGCCAATCAGTGAGAGTTATGAGTTGGGCTATTTGCTCATGCCACACTCTAATCCACTCTTGCTACCCAAGCTTCTAGATCGCGGATAGCAGATCAATACTGAGAGGAAAACCGGAACATACTCAACATTGTTCATGGCAGCAATGGCATTATGCGCATCCGTCTCCGATGTGTAACGCACGAAGCCAAATCCTCGGCTTCGCCCCGTGTCCCGATCCTTGACCACAACCTAAGTAAGCCGAGATTGGTTAGCCAGCGCACAAGGGATACAAGGGCAATTCAAAGTGTTGGCAGGCAGATTCAATGGGAGCGCACAGCTTCTTCAACAGCCCCAAACTGTTCAAACTTCTGTCTTAACGTCACTTCTTCCGTGTGCCATGCCAGACCTCTGACCCAAGAAACCCAAATTCAGTACAAGTCAGCCAGAGTGCACTAATCAAACGGAAAGGACAGTGTTGCAGAAAACAGGAAAGGTTGGCGACGCACCCGATAAATAATTTGGCCATGGCGAAACAATGTAGTAACCGAAATGCCTTGGTCTACCAATAACGCGACCAGTACCTCCCTCTCCGGTTCGCTATGTTCGCGAAGTTCGAATGAATTGTGAAATTGGTTGTGTGCTTGGTGAGTGGAAGCAAATTGGAAGCTGCGCGAGATGTGTGTTACTGGATTAACGGCAATACCGGTACCGCTCCTAATGCCACTGGAGTACAGACTTGTTGGTCGATTGAACGCGGTAGAGACGGATGAAGATCAAAATTGATCTGAGCTATTGTCTACGGTACAATTATTTGTTCAATTGAACATGGTCAGAGCGGCTTGCAAGCTCTTTGAAGTTTGAATAGTCGACAACACCAGCGGCAAAATCAGCACGCAGGCAAACACACAAAGTCCCACTCCGCACGATAGATAAAGGACGTTGGTGGTTGAGATGGTCACAAGTTTTGGGGGATCCATCTCCCGGGGGGTATCTCATGCCAAGACAAATATGTCCAGAACGAGATTCAGATAAGTGAGGGAAATCCCTGTGGTATTCATTAGAGTAGCGGGGTTCATAGTCACTTGGTAGCTACTGTAGTAGATGTGGACTGGCTATCGGTCAGGGTTCAGGATCCTAGCGACATTCCCTGCCATGCGCCAGGTGAACACTGTGCACTAGCAGGCAAGCTGCGGGTAGGTCATGAAGAATAAGGGAGTGGCCAGCAGGCGTGATAATTAATACCTGGATATCCTAAGCCATTGGCATAGAGAACAGCGACAGAACCCGCGGTACCCAAGCAGCGGGGGACGGATTGGATAGCAGATAGGGTCTACAGTATATCGGCAGGCGGAGGCAAAATGAGGGGGGGCTTTCGCTCGAGTGGGGGATGAGCGAGGAGAGCATCAAGACGACATCCGAGATTGGAGCCTCGAGCATAGGGTAAGAGCAGGAACCGGGGCTGGCTCGGAATTTCTGTGGTCGGACACGACCAGATGTTGATGCAGTTGATAAGGTCGAGGCAGGAGAGTCGCGACTTGCCCGCTCGAGTGCCAATATTTGCGTCTAACAGAGCCGCGCAAAGGCAAGTCAGGTACTCACATGGGCAAATTTGTTAACTACGTAAAGATCGAGGGAATGCGGGAGCGAAAGCAGGTGCAAATAAGTACCAATTTAGATGTACGGCACAACGTTGCGGCTCGGGGGGTTTGACAGAGCGCAGAACATCACAATAAATCCCCTCAAGTCCAGTACGATCAAGTTGACTCAGTGTGTGGAATTAGCAGTTTAGTGCCACGCAGCAACATAATTCATTCAAATGTTATGCGTGTAGTATAACGTGTGACTAATACCGGCTTCTGTCCAACGTTCGGCGCCTATTTCCGAGCAATTGTTGCAGCACAATTCGGCCGGGTAATTGCGGATCGCCCAGTCCAATACCGGGACACCGAGCGAGACTAACCTACCGCGCCATTCACCTCACCGTACCGTATGTTCGGCTACCGACGTCACTCTGAATACCAATGCCGATTTCTTCTGGGCCTGCAAAGGGCTGGGTGGGCTGCAGCATACCCATATGGTGCCAGCATGCAAATATCGAATGCGCCGCAAATGGTGGTGCTTTGGCCAGCAATTTGCAACAACTCCGAATACTGTGGTGGGAGGGAGGACCAAATGTTACATCCTGACGCTGTATTCATGGGTTCGTGCCACCCCTGAAACGCACAAATAAAGGACCAAACACACTCGCTTCCCACGCACACAGGCACTGCAAATGGTCTTTTTGCTTCTTACAAAGCTTCTTGGTTCAATTTTCGTGTAGACGTGCCATTTTGGACCTCGAGGATGGTGGCAATGAAGAAAACGCCTTGCTCGTGTTCGTGTGAAGAGAATGTGGGCGGTCTTTTATTTTTGCGTTGCAGGGATGGCACGAGAGCATATGGATATAGCGTCAGGGTGCAATATTTTACCTTCCCACCATAATAGCTCAGCTGACTTTACGGTACTGTACATGAGCAGATTAGGTACGAAGTTCGGTCCCAAAGGCGTCCCAGTACTCCGTATTAGGTTGCCAATTCATGCCCCTTCCATGCACCCGGTCGGGTGCTCGGGCTGTTCGGATTGTCATTGACTCGCAGGCGCCAGTGTACCCGTGCTATGCCCCAATTTATTCGGGTTCGTCGTTCGCCGTGCACCTCTTTGGATTCTTTCATAGTCGGTGAAGAATCGTAGACACAGTACCTATCAGCAGGGTGGTAACCAGTCCAGTCTTGCATCAGTCCCGCACGGACAGTCCAGTCTTTGACTTATCATGACTGACTGGTGGACTGTTGGGACTGGTATTGGTATGATAGCTGCATAGCACACCAGTGTTCCTCATTAGTACAATTGGATATCCACAGACACCGAAAGCACTTTGCGATCTCCAAAAGTGCTTTCTGTGTCCATGGCATTCTATAGTACTGTACTACTATGGTTGATGGCGTAGCTTTTTTATCCCTGTTTTGTACGTACAGGGGTCCCCGTGCCCCTGCACCACAAAGTAAAATTCCTCTTCCTACCCAATTATTGCCAACGCCCCAATTGTCGTATAGTAGTTACTAAAGCAAGATGACTGGTTGCGATTTGCTTCCGAGTATAAAATTTAGCCTTTTCAGTTGATGTTGTAGCATTACTACGACGGTGAGGGTGTTCGCAATAATTGGGTAGGAAGAGGAATTTTACTTTGTGGTGCAGGGGCGCGGGGACCCCTGTACGTACAAAACAAGGATAAAAAAGCTACGCCATCAACCACAGTATACTGTACACATGTGCGAACAGACCAGGTCCAGTCCAGTCAGGCCCCCGGCCCTAGACCGTCCTTCTATTTTTTCAGGACTGGTCACTAGTCAGGCCGTGACTTGGCGGACTGACTGGACTGGTTACCACCCTGCCTATCAGAGATTGAGGTTCACGGCATTGAACAGAGCAAGATCCACTTGCTGTGTTGGAAGAGAGGCTTAACTTGGTGTTCGTACCTCCGGTATTCGGAGCAATTGAAACCGTTGCCTTATGATCAGATGCATTGGCGTATCACAAGTTCGTTGAGGCGATAGCACATCAAGGGGTCAAAATGATCAGGCGTCATCAGCATGAGATGAAAGGACGCATCTCGCATGGTTAGAAGCTTTGGTGGCTAGAAATTATCTGCCTATTGTGACACAGTAGAATACGTGACTCGCCAATAAAATTGGCTACGTATTACTGTGTATCTTCTCCCCACTACTCGCCAGGTCTCAAATCGACTTTTTGGCCTTCCCCGAGGGATAAGGGGGCTAAGGCCAGAGGGTCGACAGGCAACGAACCATGCCCGGGTAACATATATCTCGGACTGCAAACTCTGATGAGCGTAAAACGCGCTGTTCCCGCTCTACTAGTAGAAGGGTATTGTGCATTTTCTGCGCCGTGTGAGACACCGCTAAATAGAAGGCGACGGCGTCTGCTATCCAAGTACCCGTTGCAGATATGCAGTATTTCAACTCCGCCTCATATTGCAAATCGACTATGCAGAGCTCTAAGACGCTTGTGCTTTCTACACTCCGATAGACACGTGGCTCGGAGCAGTTGGAAGCCTTCTGTGAAGCTTCTGCAAATACCTAATAAGTCGTTATATCTTGAATGATCAACTGATAGATCTATCCCGAATAACATTGAATACAACGTTTGATGTATCGTCTTTACACTCTGTGCCCCTTTACATTACTTGGCTGCTTTCTAAGCGTAGACGGCTCACATAAGCATGAGCGTGAATCTCCAGGATCCACGACTGTACTGTGTAGAAACACGCCTTCATTTCTTGCATGTACACAGCACCATTTACGCTTTTCCCGCTGCGGGGCTAGAGACTGAGCAAGGCTGTTAAACCAATCATGCTTTTTCCAGCTTAGGCCTGGTGGTGTTAGTCTTCTTTTTCTGTTGCGGAACGTCAGGGGGGGGGGGGGGGGTGGTGATTGTAGAGGGAGCGCAAGCGCACCAAATAAGAAGGGTCGCGATCTTATGGTTTTAGCTGTGTCTTCCACAATACTAATCCTCCCTCGTAGCAACAACAACGACTACTCGGCTCAGTAGTATAAATCTCATTCAACGTGAATGTAATTGACAATTCTTCGAGGACATGTGATGTTTGTCATTACCTGCCGTAACAATAAAGTTATGGCAAGTTTCATTCGTGGTACAATAGTTTCAAATTGATTTCTCCATTCGCTTCAAAGGAGGGGCATATCAACTACTTCGGGTATTAATTGCCACCAATGCAGTAGAGAATCTAACCCGCATCAACCGCTCCTAGGTTTCGAAAACCCAGGCATTGGACAATGGTGAAATGCTGCTTCTTTGGTATGAAGGTACAACCTGATTTCGTGGGGGGTAGGAGGGGCGGGCACATGAGGTTTGTTTACATCACCCTGTTTTGTTGTTGCTCTGTACTTTCAAGAGTTCCCTACCAGCTTCATATGCCCAGGAATTAAGACCAAGCATGCTCGTCGAGCACACGCATAAAAAGAACTTGGACGTTTCAATCATAGGGTAGACTGTGATGATATCGTAAGAACTTAACCTCATGAGCACCATGTTATGTTAAGCATATATCGAAATGCTTTCACAGCTAACGGCACGTTCTAGCTATCGATAAAGGCTTGTACGAATTCAAAATTTAAGTTTTCTTATGACGAGCTTCACAATTCACGTCCTACCTTTCTGAACTGCTTCCACTGGTTTCGAACTGAGTCAAGGTGCTGCCATGTTATAGCAATCTTTGGGCTTTTCGCTCCAAACATTTGGCTTTTTTCAGGGCTTTCGATCCAGAAACCAGCATGAGAGTCCATGGAGTATCATCTTGGGACATCCACAAGTTTCGTCATAGTCAACGTAAACGCCGTCATGAGAGTCTAAACAATCCGCGGCGTGAGCCTCGTCACGACAGCAATCGTGGTATGAATGAGTTGGAGGTACTCGAGCACGAAGAAAGACTGGGCACAGCACCTCGGATACTGGCGGGGAATGACCTCGTGGAGAACTGGCTCCTCAGTTTGAACCAAAGCCACTCTGGGTCACCGGGAGCCAAAGCTCATGAAGGTCGCTTATATGGAGGTGCAAGGTCTCCAATTCAAGACTATGCAACAGACACAGATGATAGTTTCTCCCGGTCACCTCAAAACCCACCAAGAGCATTTCAAGACACGGATCAGCAACATTCAAGAGCCCGAAGTATGACGCTTAGCAGCTCCATCTCGATGCGAGACTCCAGACAACGAAAACAGCGGAGGGACGCAACGCTGCTGCATGGTCATACATCAGCAAAAAGGGCTCACCAGGGTCGCGAGAATGAATTACACGAGGAGTACAGAGATGAAGCCTCCAAGGGATACTCCTCATCAACCAGCCCTTGCTTTGAGAAAGGACCCAGGCATAAGACTAGAAAGGACAAGTATGACCACAAGGGGAGAAATCGGCATCCGACTAGGGACGAGCACGTGGGCTGTAAGAAGAGAAAAATTGGAAAGGGATCCAAGGGAAGGGTTGTGACTTCAAGCAAGAAGGTGATGGAAATTTTCAAATCAGATGTTGTCCGAAACAAACGAATCACTGTAAGTATGCGTAGTTTTCTCCTGTCCCTCTAGCTCAAGGCTAACTGAAGCAGATGCCATATGGTAATACCATGATTTCAACACCTCGTGAGCTCAACTGGTTTCCTATTTATCTGATTTAATATAGTAATTCTTATGTAGTACTGGATCTTGCCTGTTCCGATATGAAGTTTCTCCGAGGGCGGGACTACAATACGCAACGAATGCCCCTTTCACAAAGACGATCAAAGAAAGCCGAGAAAAAAAACAAGGAAGTCGAGCAGGTTTCTTCATACTTCGATCAGGCCAAATCTAAGGATACCGCAGAATGTGCTGGCACAGACATGTGCAAGACCTATACATGGCGGAAAGGTGATCCCATTAGCGCCAAAACAAGTGCCCAACCTCAGTATTCGGAACAGCTTCGTCAAGGCAGTATAGAAGAGCCTACTGAACCCCGAAAGGTCCCGGCGACAAACCAACCCTCACGAAGCTGTACAAGTGAAAAGACTGTCTGTTGCACTCAGTCAAGGAGTGCATCTCGATCCTCGTCGTCGTCGCAGCTTGAAGACACGTCCCAAGGTTCTTCGCCAACAAAAGCGAGACTTCCCTCGCCTTCAGGGAGTGCGGCAAGTGCGCTGAGAGCAACGGGTGTCTTCCGAAGTACTGGAATTACTGGATTTGATGATGGGACGAATGGCAATACGAAGTTAACGAAAACGAATCATGACAAAAGTTGTGACCAAACCGGCAACGGGCAAAGCCAAGCACACTGTATCAAGAACCAGGCGCCTCCTTCAGTCAAACGTCAGGTGCTGTATCGGAACTGTGGCATGATGACGGAAGATTTTCCGTGCTCCGCTGAGGAAGAAACCAGTCAGAGACAGGGTATTACTGATGGTGATAACCAGATTTCCCAAGAAGCTGAAACAGCTCGCACCTTTGAGGGAGAAATATCACTTAAACGCTCATCGTTAAAAAACGCTCAAGCCACAAGACGAAGCGTATTAGATCACACAGCTTCAAGGCGCTCATGTTGTGAAGTACTGAACGAGGCTGACGTCCTCCGCTCGAAAAGTCCGAACGCTCACGAGTTGCAGCCACTAGAGAAATATGATGAAGAGGTGAACTTTGTCTCTCAAGAGGGACAGGATCCTTCCCGTTCTCGACCTTGGATTGAACTGGAAATGGCATCGGCAACTTCCAGAGAGGCCATGCCGCCTCCTCCTCTTCCGCCTCCGCCTCCACCTCTACCTCTACCTTTCCAAAGAGACTCTGAGAATTCTCTCCTCAAGCAATCAGTTTCTTCAGACTCCCATCATGAATACCAAAGGGCGATATCCATACCGTCTTCTCAACCAAGTAATAAATCACGAGAGATCAGAAGACTTGCTAACCACCAACAATATGGGGAACCCAATAATTTCTCAACGCTGAATACAGGAAGAAGTAAACGGTTCTTCTCAAGCAGCACATCATGGATCACACAGCCAAGAAATCCAGCTGTCTTGGTGCCTCACAACAATGGTAACTCGGGAAACAACAAGTTTGATCGCCCCAGTGTGGGACATCTCCTTGAACCTGAACGAGATATGGGGCTTCACGATGATGGATGCCATGTGATGACAAATGAGATGGCGGAATTCATCGAAAGAATCGAGCGGGATGCTGAAGAGGTCCTTGTTCTTGGTGACAATACCCACGCTGTCCATGATCCGATTTCTCTAGGTGAGGATGTTGCACCGGATCAGTTTGGCACAGGGATTGATTTGACTTTCAACACAACACACGAGAGTGATAAGGGACCTGGCAGGTACGGATTCAGCTACGACTGGCCCTATCAGCAACTGCTCTTTGGTGAGCCTGCTAATCTCCACCGGGATGGAGCGCAGCAGCTTCGTGACTTTGACCAAGTACACGGCAGCAAATCTCAAGGTATCATTGATGAGACAAACCGCGAGCGATCGGTTTTCTGGCGAGCGAACCACATGTTGTGATTGGTTGGACGGTTATATATCCATCTTAAGTCATTTGGGTTGCGAACTTTGGACAGGCTTCTACAATATCGACAGCGTTAGGTAATGAGAAACCAGGTTCCTTAGGCAATGTGGAAGATTTGATCACTCGACGTGCGGCTTAATGATTGAGCCTCCATCTGGGCGCTTTGAACCATTCCCCATTATTCCAGTTGCTTACTATTCCGGTTCCTGATGCTCCCATTCTGCCTTCAGCTTCTCGACATTTAGCTCGCACTTCTCTGCTTTAGCAATGATCGCCTCCGCTTTGGCCACGACAGGCGCATCAATCATGTTCCCATCCAGCTTGAAAGCGCCCCTCTTACCCTCCAGATCCCCTTTACTACCCGCCGCAGCTTTCTCGCTCGCGGCTACAACACGCACAGCCCACTGGACCTCGGCTTCCTCGGGGCTAAAGAGCCGCTGCACCGTCTCCACTTGTGATGGATGGATGCATTGCTTGCCGTTGAAGCCCATCTGCCTACCTTGGATGCACTCGTACTCCAAAGTAGTCGTCTGCTCTTGGTTTCCATTTCGTTTCTCATTTACTTCGCGTGAAGGTGGCTCCAAGGAGGTACAGACCAGATCAATCGTGCTCGACAAGCGAGCAGCGCGCGCCGCAATGGCAATAGCGCCACGGGCATACGCGAATTCGGAGAGGGACGGCGTACGCGTGAGGGAGAGGTCAAGAGCAAAATCTTCGGCAGCGAATATAAGGCCGTCTAGAAGGTTTACCGATGGCACTGCCGAGAATGGGGCGGAAGATGGGGAGGGGATCCAAAGCGAGCGCGTGATTTCAGAGAGGTTAGTGATGGCGAGAGCGGACTCGATAAGCGCCAGGATCCTGATCGATCTAGGCTGCTTTCCTTTGGATAAAGAGTTTACCTGGTTGCCCATGCTGTCGATAACAGTTGAGGGGAATCGATCCGGGGCTAGATGTCGAAGGATGTCGGCAACAAATGTCAGGTCGGCGGCGCTGTTCACCTTGGGAACGACGATAGTGTCCAAGACGGGGCAGGTGGCCACGGCTTGAAGGTCTGCAAGGGCGTCGTTGGTGGAAACAGCATTTATCCGGACAGCTATTTCGCCAATCCCCTGTGGCCGTCCCCATACTTTCCGGCCTTCCTCTCCTTTAGGCTTTTCCTGTGTTGCGCATGACGGTGGGTTTGACGATGGTGTATACAGACGAGCTAGATGATCCCGCAAGGCAGCCCGGGCACTGGGCTTGGCAACAGGCGTCACAGAGTCCTCAAGATCATAAGTTATATTGTCACAACTAGGCAGAGTGAGAGATTTGGCGAGCATGCGAGGGGACGATGAAGGGACTTCGTTTTCCCCGTTGATACCAGATATCGTATGTCAGTTAGCGTGCTACAGCATTTACCAAGTGATGTGCGCAACGTCGGTTATCAGAAAGATCACGGAGATGAGGCTGGTTTATCGAGATTGAAGCCCACGCTTGAAAGGACGAGGAGTGATCAAAGCAGTTGTTCTCATCAGGGGGAAGGCTCCGTAGCCACAGTCTGAAGGGATTCGATGTAGCCATACATTCTCATATTTTACAGATAAACAAGCATCTGCAGAAATTCCTTGATCATGGAAGGTGTGATATCAAATGGAGCAGAAATAAAACATCAAGACCACCATTTCTTCCTCATCCACTTGAAATCACAGTACTTGATCAGTATAAGACCGAGAGGTATGGTGCGTGCTTGGATCCGAGCCTTGAAAAGCTCAACCGCACTCAACTCCAGTCAATGCAAATACCAGAGGAGATATAGAGAGGGAGAAAGAGTCGGAATGAGAGGAGCGACAAACCATAAAGTAGCGCACGGCGGAGAATAGAGGCCGATCCAGTTGACAGTGACATGGCGGACAAACTTTCATTCTTCTGGTGTGAGAACTTCTAAACCATGGCGTGGCGATCAGTCATGATAGCCACTGTGCTTGACTCGAGTCTGGATGATCTGAATTCGATACGATCTACAACGAAGTTGGTATATGTCACGCGCGCGAAAATGGAGGCATCTTGGGTTCAAAGACAACAAATGCACATGGGTGAGATCTTTACCGTGCAATTACTGTGGTTGCTGGTGTAAGTATATGATCCCTGTCCGGTATCGATAGGGGCTCTTGCACCCCTGCGCTGCAAAGTAAGATTCTCCACGACGGCGATGATTGCGTGGGAAGGGGAACTTTACTTGTCGGTGCAGGGGTGCGAGGACCCCTGTCAGTACGAGACAGGAATGAAGTATTTATACCAGGAACCACAGTAGAAATATTGAGGATGCTCGTTACGGTGGTATGTGGGGCAAGCGGGTGACCCACAAGCTTATCTGTAACTAAAAAGGCTCCTGATGAGGGGTTTCTGCAGCTTCTTGTACCTTTATAACATTGTGCAACCTACTGGTCCATTTCTAAGAAATTGTCGTGTCTTGCTGCTTATGTGGGGGGCAATGGATGCACAAAGTCACAAATCTGAGAAAGAGAGTGCTCCACATCCACCAAAAAGGCAATGCAAGGTAAATCAAGCACAGCAAGTTATGAAAGGTCTAATCAGTCAAAGTAGATGTAAGTTAGTATATACCAATAGAAAGTTTTAGTAGTCCAGTTTGCTGTTAATTGATAGGATGGTTCTCCTAGGAGTTTGCCCGGCAAGACGTTGCATTGCTGCACTTCGGCTCGAACACAGTTAGTTACTACGAACCGCGTGAAGGTGATATCTGACCTCAAGGCACTATAGGACACCGCAGGTAGGATACGATCTTTTCTCTCAAGTTTGTTCGCCCCCCAAAGTGATTTTGGCCGCCTTTAGCCATGTTGTCTCGGCAGACCCTCTGTTCATCCCTCACTGGGGGAATTGAGACCATGGCGGAAAATAGGCGGCCCAGCCCTTCAAATCCACACAATCCGACATTCGTCAGTTCCTATATCCCATGCCATACAATTCCACTCCACTATACCGTCACGCCTATCTCGTTTTCCTTGTTCTGTAAGAGAAGTAAAAATGCAGCGTTAAAGTCGTGAAATCATTTCCTGCGTGCCCTGCGTCCCTGACCC
>JAOYMO020178139.1:0-33063 GCA_025802455.2 Iodosphaeria phyllophila | reverse complement strand
TGATCCGTGGGATATTGGCATGGCTTTCGGTGGCGTTTTCGGGCTTCAGATCCGGACTCCGGACCAAGGCACAAAACTTCAACACCGGGATTCGGCCACAGCCGGGGCGCGCCCGAGTTTATCAAGTATCTTCACGGTGGCTGGTTGAATATGATTCCGACATCGTTTGATCTGTCAATCCTGTGATTGGCTTAGCACAAGAAATTCATAAATCAGACGTCTAGAGACTACAAGAATCACGAGCGCGTTTGGAAGCAGTAACTGAACATTGGGCCTTCCAGCAAGGATACTGCCAGTATCTTGTAGCCTCTGTCAAAATATGGAAGAAGGAGGCAGCGAAGAGTCACTGATGAGATGGCTGGAACCCAGGTTGGAACCCAGTAGGAAACCATCCGTTAGCTTTCAAATCGAATTAGGAATGACTCCTCAGTTGGTATTCTATTTAGCTTCGTGCAAGAGAGTACACGGAGAGACGCGAAGAAGTTGTGAAGCTATTCCGTACTCGATCAATGTCCGTTCATAAGACCTTCAAATCTTCAAACACCCATGAGCTACCCAATAATGTGATAGAATAAAGCCACGATATCGATGCAGTGATTCTCTGATAGATAGTTGCAAATTTATGTTGGGAATTGCCAGTGCGAATTCCAGGTAGCAACTTCAAAAAGCTGGCATGAGGTCACCGCACCGCGATGCATCACACTGAGGGGCGCGGACTTGAGGAGTGCCCCACTTGGTGTTGACTACCCCACCGGAATTGATCAACCCAACGATTCTCATTTAATTTGACTACCCAAACGAAAGGTAGCACCTTCTGATCGCGTCCATCTTCACATTCCACCCCAGTATCTACATTTGGGCTTTCAAAAACGAGTTGTGTGCTCTTTCGTGTTTCTGTTAATCCTTCAGCTACCTCCCGACAGCCATCCATCATGGGCGTCCAGACTGTGGAGTTCAAGTCCTTCTCGGACCAGAAGGCGGGAACGTAAGTCCGGTTCATACACTGCAATTCACCAAGTAGCACGATGACTATCACAGTCCCGCAATGCCCTACCTGATATGATATTCTACGATGACTCAAGTTACTAGCCCGGTCTAACATGACATAGCTCTGGTCTACGAAAGAAAGTCAAGGTATTCCAAGAGCAACATTACAGCGAATCTTTCGTGACCAGCATTCTACTATCTATTCCGGAAGGAGTTGAGGGTCAGTACTCTAAGCATATGAACCAAAACCGAGGATCCGGATAGACGAATTACAACTAAACGTGTAATTCTAGGTTCCGTCCTCGTTATCGGTGGTGACGGCCGTTTCTGGAACCCAGAAGTAATCCAAATCATTGCAAAGATCAGTGCAGCATATGGCGTCAAGAAGCTGCTTATCGGACAGAACGGCATTCTTTCCACTCCAGCTGCCAGCCATGTCATCCGGAAACGCAAGGCCACTGGAGGTATTCTACTCACTGCCAGTCACAATCCCGGCGGTAGGTCTAATATTCTTGGACTTCAAATCTCCTGGTTCGTGTAGGTGAATATGTAGAAATAGTACTGATGACAAGCTATCACTCGTTCAATAGGCCCAACCCAAGATTTTGGCATCAAGTACAACATGTCCAATGGTGGCCCCGCCCCCGAATCTATCACCAACAAGATCTACGATGTGACCAAGACGCTCACCTCCTACAAGATTGCCGACATCTCCGAGGTTGATATATCCACCGTGGGCACTAAGACATACGGAAGTCTTGAGGTGGAAATCATTGACAGCACGGCGGATTACATGATCATGCTCAAGGACATATTCGACTTCCCCTTAATCAAAAAGTTCTTCTCATCTAACTCTGACTTCAAGGTTCTCTTCGATGGTTTATCCGGCGTCACAGGCCCCTATGGCAAGGCCATATTTGAGCAAGAGCTTAGCCTGAAGGGATCAACCCAGAACTGCGAACCCTCCCCCGACTTCAACGGTGGCCACCCTGATCCTAACCTCGTCTACGCTCACTCGCTGGTTGAGAAAGTAGACAAGGATAACATCCCATTTGGTGCCGCATCCGATGGTGACGGCGACCGCAATATGATTTACGGCGCCAATGCCTTCGTCTCTCCCGGCGACAGTCTAGCCATTATTGCCCACCACGCCAAGCTCATTCCCTATTTCAAGAAGAATGGTGTGTATGGGCTGGCTCGCAGTATGCCGACCTCAGGCGCCGTAGATCTGGTTGCCAAAGCGCAAGGACTGAACTGCTACGAGACGCCCACTGGCTGGAAATTCTTCTGCGCTCTGTTCGACTCCGACAAGATGAGTATCTGTGGCGAGGAGAGCTTCGGCACTGGCAGTAACCACGTGCGTGAGAAGGATGGGCTGTGGGCCATTGTCGCTTGGCTCAACATTATTGCCGGTCTTGGTGAAGCCAACCCAAACTCCACGCCCAGCATCAAGCAGATCCAAAAGGACTTTTGGAACACGTATGGTCGGGTCTTCTTCACCCGGTACGATTACGAGGACGTAGATTCAGATGGTGCCAACAAAGTAGTTGGAAAGCTGAAGGATCTGATTTCGGATCCCAAGTTCATTGGGACCAAGATTGGCGGTAAGTCAACTCCTTGTGGGACACATGGAAACCAGCGCCTTTGAGCATACCAACTAACAGCGTTTCGCTTCTCGCAGACCGCACTGTCACGGAAGCGGGCAACTTCTCGTACACCGATTTAGATGGTTCGGTCTCTGCCAATCAAGGCCTGTACGCTCGCTTCTCAACGGGAAGCCGCATCGTGGTGCGCTTGTCTGGCACGGGCTCATCAGGCACCACCATCCGGCTGTACGTAGATCAGTTCACGGATGATAAGTCCAAGTACGACCTCGACGCCCAGGACTTCCTCAAGCCCGAAATAGCTTTCGCTACCGAGCTTCTTCAGTTCAAAGACTTTGTGGGCCGCGATGAGCCTGATGTCAAGACTTGAGCCAGTTGCAAGGTGGGTTGTGAGCGGTAGCGAGAGCAGGTAGAAAAGTTGATTTGCAATTTAAGCAGAGCGCAGAAAATTGTCCTGCAAGCGATCGAGCATGGGCAAAGAGAGGCGTCGTGACGGAAAATCTCGCGTAGATATAGATTGACGCGGCTAATGGGAATGAAGCTTTGTACAAAGCTGCCAAGTTTATCTTCACAAGCCCTGCGATAGTTTCTGGTTCGAATTACTTACGTGAAACCGCATTCTGTTGGGTTGGGCTGTCAAGAATGACGCTAGGAACCTCAAGCAACATGAGTAGTCGTGACACTTCTCGCAAGTTACCCGCTGATACCAGCATTGCGATACTTACACCATGATCCTCAGCTATTTTCCGTTGTCAACCGACTAGAAAGCGAAAAGGAATTGTTCGTGATAAGCAATACAAATGAATTAGCGTGCTGTCTACTTTGGAAAAATGGGTATCCCGAGTTACTGCCTTTTCCCCCTCAAGGTTTTGTCAATTTCCTCAAACACTAATGTCCCAGACTAGATACGCCAGACAGATCCAATGGGTAGAGAAATTACGCGAATAACTTTCCTGTCATCGTAACCTTCATTTCACAGATTACATCCATCGTAATCGACATAAAGCAAAACTTGAAGCCCTCCAAACTCCAGATCTTCCCGCTCACAGAATCCATTGAGAATATCTCCAAATGATCCACGTTGGACCAACCTTACTGCACTCTGGCCAACTAAGACCGAGCACCATAAGAAGCGCCGGAACTAGATCGCTGAGCCCGCGGTGCTAATGGCTTAGGCATCGCCGTGTCCTTCTGTGCCCCCCAACTCCACCGACCGCTGCGTCCATTTCCACTTCCGTGCTCCTCGCGCGTTTCGGTGTGCGTAGCTAACTCACTGGCACGCGAGAATTTCCCGTCAAGAGAAGGGCTGTGGAATCTGGCACCGTCAGTGTCATTGCTACCATATGATGTTGGCCTGGTGCTGGGCGGGTGGCCCGGAGACGGCTGTGAGCTCGTGGCTGACCATGGCCAAGTGTTGGTGTTGGGATTGAGTGACGAGGATGAGGCGACAGACGCTCGGTTTTGCTCCGATTGCATAGAAGGCGAAGGTTGTGGTGGTAGGTTGGGCGAGACGTTGTAGGTAAAATCGCCAGGCAACTCCATAACAATGGCATTCTGCGTTTGAGGAGGGCCCATTTCATGAGCTGGGGCCTCAACAGCATGATGACTCGGAGGTTGATAGTAATGAGCATTCTTTCCGTCAGCATGTGAGGTCGGTGGCCTACTTCCGCCGCCTTCGCTTGTAGCGTAGGTAGGAGGCTGAGAGCTTGGAGGACGAGGAACTTGGTATGGGATGCTTGGAGACTGAGGTTGCTGGTGATAAATACTTGAGGGTGACATGGGCGGTGTCGGTCGAGGTGAGGGCGGCACGCGCATAGCTTCCGTATTGGAACGGTCGTTAGGGTTAATAGTACGGATGCGACCATTCTCTATCATGGCCTTCAGAACGCCTGCATCCAGCAGTTCGGCCTTCTTGATGATACGCTCAACCATGGCCTTGCTCGCGGCTTTGTTCAATGACTTGACAAATGACACCATGGCAAAATTGCACTTGAACTCAATGTCTTCGCGCAAATAAAGCCCGTCGCGCGGTGCGCCAAGCGCAGCTAAGCCCATTTCTTGGGGTTCGGGTGGCTCGACGCCTGGTTGGTTGCCGCCGATTCGATACTTGTAACGAATGTCGAGCCCCGCAGGTGCGTAGATGTGAGTCTGCAAGCCCCAAGGCATATCGTGAAAGCAGCCATTAAAGCTGATGAGACCCGATCCCATTTTGCCTAGACCGGGTACGTATTGAATGCGCTCCGTAATCTCGTACCATGTTGAGTAGAACTCGTCCGATGGCGCGGTCCGCGGCGGTGGAATTGCCTTGTGCTCCAATACTAGCGGGTTGAGAGTGATGACCTCGCTGTGTGAGTGCAAGATATCCAACGCCAGTTGTCGCGGAATGAAGCCCGGGATGGGCGTGATAATAGAATAAACTTCTTTTTTGCGGAGAACCATTTTATCTGATCTTTTCTCGTTGCTCTTTGCCGGTATGTGTTTAAAAAAATCTGACACTGCGAGTGTACAACAATGCACGACTCAGGTTTGGGCTGAAGGTGGACAGAGCGGAACAGCTTGTGGTGGCCTTCCTTTCACCGGCGCTTGTCCAGGTGCACGCAGGTGCAGCGGATGCGTGCGGGTCCAAAGTCGCAGACAGCCGATCGGGCGAAAATGATGCCAGTCCACCGGGTGGTATTTGTTTCAAGTGACTGGGCACAAATCGATGCAAAATGCTTCGCCAAGATCAAAGGATGCGAACTGCGAATCCGTTGCGCCCGGCCTCCTAGAAGTAGTGACAATTGACGAAGGGGTGTACGTTGTGCAGAACGGAAGATGGTCAGGAGCAATGGTTGTAGTTGTGAGAGAGACGAAATGGATTGAAAGGCTAGCTGACGGATACTAGCCCACGCCACGATGACTCTATGATAAAAACCGGGAAGGCCGAGTGCCGCAATTCCAATTAAGCAAAACCGGGGACTGGCCTGTTGGCTCGTTCACAGCAGGTGATAGGCGCCCTCTCCTCCACACTGCTCGTCAATTCCAGTCAAGGAGAGCCAGTTACAGTTAGACTATGCTACTCATCTACGCCGTAAATGCAGGACGATATCTGTAAGCAGCAATACCAAGCGCCGGGACTGCGCCTCTGTGGTCAAATATCTCCTCTACTCTAACTAACAACACTACCGAAGGAACTGACTTTATTCACATCCAGCTCCCTGGGGGTTGACTCCCAGTTCCGCCAATGGCAGCGAGAATGCGGCGTAAGGTGGAGATCTGGTAAGCTACCAAAATCCTGGGCGAGTGGCATGACATGAATTTGACCCACAGGGGACTGGATGCGGGTTGAACCAATTCCCTCGGTATCTTGCCTCTGGAAGCTGTGCAAGAATGCCTATCGGTACGGACAAGCGTTCAATGCAGCGCTCAGACAGGTTTGGGCAGCAAATAGAGGCTGGGGAAGGCTAAATTAGGCGCCATCAGTATGCCTAGCTCGCAGGCTCAGACATAAACTCTGCGCCAAGTAATCCTCACCACGAGTTAGTCAGAAACCAGCCGTTTTGCGCCAAGTTTCCAATCGCAAAACTTCACCCTTTGATAGTATCAACCTCTTTTCCAAATCACGATATCGACACACAAAACCTCATCAATGCCCACATCAAAGAAGTATAAAACCAAGCAGGTTATGCACAACGTGCAGTTCTAGGTGGGGAGAAGGGATGAACGATAGGCATGAACCAGATTGCGGGGACCTGAAGTACCGGTACAGCCTCACGTCCAGCTGATTTCTCTGAGCTGACGTTTCGTTTCACCATGCACCTGCCAGTTCGCCATCGCGAAACGTGCTTCAAGTTTGAATGCGCGCACCGTTCTTGGCAAAACCTATTTCAGGACCCCAAAAGTCTGTTCCAGGGACCAATTTCGCGTTCGGAGTTTGAGCATTGATAACATTGATATCGATCTTTCAGCTAAATACGTATCCCAAAGTCTTTTTCCTGGTTCAGACATACTGGTATGTGGATCCGCTAGATCTACACCATTTATGTAAACTTCTTAGTCAGCGCTCGTCTGCAGAGATTTGCGCTCATTAATCCTGCAACGCACACATTTAGAATATCCAACAATCATCGACCAGAATAGACCCATGCCGGCATTTGCAGAAGCCTCAATAGAAGGCTTCCAACTGCCACAGGTCCCGTGTCGTCGGTTAATATACAGTGTGCACCAGGAAGCACACACAGAGTACGAAGTAACGGTACGAGAAACATGAATGGAACTTCAAGTCGAAGTGAAAACTGCGCTCTCAGCCATGCCAGCGCAACAGTGAGAAATTCACCGAGAAGTATGACGACAATGCCAACATCTGCTGGTGCAGTCGGTTTCGTACACTATCAACGAATTTAGTAACCCAAAAAAAGGATGCAGTCCAGACTCCAGGCCCAGTCAGCGCGCGTCCTTGCCCCACTAATCGCCAAACCCAGAACCGGAGATATGCGGGACTCGGAGACCTGGAGCCGCCTCAAGACTACTGTGGTACGGAAGAATGCTATGCGTTGTTGATCTACTCTGCGGAGCACGGTTGAACAACGTCAGTGATGATGAAAGAATTTCGATATTTGCAATGTTTAGTCTTTCTAGATCCAACAGACCATGCCGTTGACGGTCTATTTGTGTGTCTCTTTCTGCCCGTATGTTTACTACGTAATACAGGTAATAGGCACGACTTTATCTCAGCAAGGAACAGTCGCCGTTCTTCAATTTCTTAAGCCCTTCACCGCATCCACCAGGAACGAGGAACCTACCGGTACCGATTGGTATCCACTCCCGTTACTGGTTGCTCTTCCGTCACGGGCAGCTAGCCGGTAGCTACCGGGTTTGTGCCGGTAGAGCGAAGGAAAGCGGCGCGGTCGGGTTTTTATTACCAGCTGTTCTCGGATTTTCCGAGATGCCTTGGGAGATCCGTACGTTGCCATCGCCGTGAGTGGGCACATCGGGAACTCCGAGGAATCCGTATCAATGTCGAGCATATTTTTCCACGGTTATCCATGGAGAGGAGCATTCTACTTATTATCATGGAGATCAATTAATTTATCTGGCCGTCGACTTGTATTCAATCTGGACTATCGTGGTCTGCAGGGTTGTAGCGTCCAATCAATAATTCTGGTTTATGGTTGATTGCCAGACATTAATTTGTCTCCACGAATCCGTGCCTACTTTCCTACGGGTAATTGTGGTGCTGGGGTTGGGGAAGAGTATGTGAACCTTGAAGATCTCGGATCGCATTGTTCGGAATAGTCAATGGCCGGTCGTCTGGTCCTGGTTTGCTCAGTCGTCGACGAGGTCGAAGGCTCAAGTGGAACCCCACCCACAGGGCCATTCAAGTGATTTCCCAGGCGAACAAGCAGATTCAACAAAAAGCACACGCTTCTCTGATCAGCTGGCCGGAGAAGCGTCTACTCTATTTACAAATCTGCCTGGCGGGCTGGTGCGCTAACGTACCGATACCATCTGAACATGGCATCTACCTTTTACGTTCTGGTCAAGCGACTGCAGCTTATGGAGAAATCATGAGCCGCTGCATATGAGGGATCGTTTGTCATTGCGATTGAGAAATTGTGGATTTAGCCAGAATTTTGTAGATGTAAAGGCTATCAAGCCAGCGATAGGGGAGAGCGAAACGCGCAGGGGACCCTAGAGGGAGGACCTTCCATCCGTTCACCACAAGTTCATCATGTCGCTGCCTCTTAGTTAATCGATATTTCAGTGAAACATCTAGGGCGGAGTGGTCTTCTCGATTTCTGTCTTCCCGAACCCGAGACATTCTTAAGCATTACTGTCTTGCATTGGCACGTCTAGAACATCACTTGAATGACCTGGTGGTGGGTGGGTACACAGCAGTTCCTGGGGAGGGGTTCCACGTTACTGGTAGAGAATCGGTCCGCTGTTCGCGGATCTCCCGTGGAGCCGTTGAGAGTCGGTCCGCTGGGCCGCCAAGAGTTTGAACCAACGAGTCAGGTCCTGTGGCACCTTCTGTCTGCGAGGAATGTCCAGCAGCAGTATAGCCACTTTGCCTCAATCTACTTAGAAAAATAGCAAAACAATCTACATCGCTTTGTATCAAAATACCAATGGTTCGCGTTTATACTTGGTAATGAGATCTTAGGACACAGAAGTTGCGAGAGAAGCTATGTAGTAGATGATGCTCAAATTCTTGGTATTCTCGGTGCCCAGATTGTTAGTTCGGCATGGTATCAGCCGATACTCGTTGCCTGGCTACGACGAGTGAAGGGGATCATTACTGGATCATCGCCATCCAAAGGATGGACGTTTTGGACTTTCTCGGGTTGGATCGAAAGCCGGAGTAGGCTTTATTGTTCAATTCGAATGAGCATCGTAGGAGTGACCACAACGGCTGTTTTCTCGTGATCGTATTGAAGCACTTGTAAAATATCTAATAGTAGACAACGCGGCATAGCAGAGCACAGAATTTAACACGACTCATAGAAAAACAGTGAGAAGAAACTGCCAGGCAAAAACGTCCGTTCAGAAAAGGGAGCCGTTCCCGGTTGAAGAATCCGTTTGGCAACTGATGTTCAGATTGCTTGACAAAAGCTTGTCGCCATATTGTGTTGGTATCTAAGAGACGGCCCATTAATCGCGGTAGTGACGCGTTGGGTCTACACTCAGCTCGAGCTAGATCTGAGTATGTTCTTTTTATTTACCCCGTCGGATGGGTTCTGTCTATCGAATAGACGTGAAGACGTGAAGACGTGAAGACACAAAACGAAACGAAAAACAATGCATGCGATAACTTCTGATGATGATGACTAGACCACGAGACACGTTTTGGTGTGCCCACCAAAGCATTCATCTATAGCCAGCTACCGTATCTCAGTAATGGTCAGGTGCAGTTACCGTAGTAACTGGACCTGTATCCACACACCCCTTTATGAAAACCATTCCACGGTCGTTCACTCGAATAAATCAGGGTCAAATCCACAGAGGGGGGATTCGTGGCAATATCTTAATTCCAGTGCTACTAGCAGCCATCGTTGACATTTTAAAGTACGATGTTCAGCCGTCACTGCACATGAATCGTGCAATGGGGCGAGACCGGATGCTCCTCCCTGCGGCTCAATACGTTCCATATATCCTTGTCTAATATCTTGTGTCTACTATGTAGTGAAAATATCTTCCTTAGCTACCGGTACTACCTGTAAAAAGAAAATGCCCACAGATTCTTTTAGAAAGAACAGACGATAAAATCTCACAATGAGAGCCTAACTTAGTTTATGAAGTCACGTAAACCGGATGAGTGGAACACATCGTTGAACTGAAGTAAGTCGAACACATAGGCTTGGCCGATCAATCAGGTGTATAGACGCCAGAGCCGGGCGGGCAGCTGAGTCTTATGTTGTGACATCTAAACTTCACCACCTTGAACTATGGTAACTCAAGAACCACATTTCTTGGGCAACTGATCCTGGACCGGAAATACGTCTATACTGGTAGTTCTGGGGCTTTCTTCCCATACAACTTGTATTCGCTCAAGAGGGGCTCTCAATGCCCTGTACTGGAGAATAGAAACCAAACAAGGTCGACCCGTAATTTCCACAACAGTACATCGGAAGCTACTGTTAAGTAACAAACGTGACACGAAAAGAATTTCCTCGAATTTTAGATGAATTTCCCGCTCCGAATTGCGGTGTAACTGACCGAGAATTACGTTGGAGCCTTCGTGATCGAGAGGTAGAGTTCTGGCAGGAGAACATGGGACTTACCCACGCGGCTCTGGTGTCTGAGCGCCTGTAAATCATGGAGATTGCTATGCGAACATGTCACTGCCACAATACTGCACTGTTGACAGAACTTTAACCCGGGAATATCCTTGCATATTTTTGCACTTCCCTGGGCAGATCGCCATGTTTCTCTTACCCTGAAACAAGCATGAAAGAAAGTCACCTGACGAGATGTTAGCGTTCTGTAGAGGAGTGAGAGCCCACAAGAAATTGCACGACACTGAAGATGTAGAGCTACCAAGCTAGGACAAGATTTGCTATACAGTATGATGAATGTGTTCATGATGATGGTGCTCCATGAGTCTTTTTAACCAAACAAGATCCGTGTTTATTGCCTCGAACGGGACGTTCCCATGATTCGATTCTGGACAGGATGATTCTTGCATGTTCCGAGAAGGCAAAGGGAGTTCACCATGGACGCTGCCAACAAACATGTCAATCCTCAAGTCTTAGGATCAATTGGATAGTATATCGCGCAGATACTCCCCTCATCCCCGTGGCTATGCATGTTAGTCTCCACGTCTTACCAGAAACAGTGCCGGCCAAATCCATCACTGGTCGCAAGGTTGCAGCTATGTGCTAGTTTGGTCTCGTACACTTCTGGTTTTCAACTTGCGCGTCCTACGAGGGAATTCGTCGGGCGAGTGGAGATTTTGAAGCGTAGGTAAAATAACGAGCAAGGTTTGTGGCAAAATGTGCCTGAATGGATGAGAAAAATCATAAGAGAAACCCCTCTCATAGGCACATCCGTCCTAACTATTCGAACATGAACAGGGTCGCCGAGGCGGCTTCTACTCCACATAGCTTACTGAATCGCTACGCGCAGCGAAAACCGGCATTAGGAGCAATGATTTGCTGGCTGATCAGCAGAGTGGAGTTTGCTTAGGTTGTGTCAACTATGCCATAGTTTCTAGCCGCTTTTGAATATTGAATGAGGTGAGAGGGCTGTGGGATTGAATCTTCAAGTTTCTACCTATCCAGAGTTCCTAGTCTTTTGTGAGAATCTACCGACAACTATGACGGCCATCCGTTCATCTTACCCCTTTTGTCGTGACTTACCGGTATAAGCATTTTTTTATTTACCGTTTCCTCATCACCCTGGCCAATCTAATGCACATATTATATCAGAGCGCGCTTAAGTTGAGTGGAAGCCGCTCGCAGCAGCAAACTTGCCATGGAAACGCTTGGAGGAGCGGGGGCATCTGTTGCTCGTAATTCTCCAGAATATCTGAGCGAAGACTCGGGCAGCGTCCTGGTGGCTATCTCTATCTCTTTTGCGGTACTTACCACGTTGTTTCTGGGGTTGCGGTTCTACGCGAAAACGTTTACAGCAGCTCCTTTTGGCCTCGATGATGGCTTCATCGTGGCTGCATACATTGTCAATCTTGGCATGTGCGCTATCGGGATAGGTACGTGGGGGTCCTATGATATATTTTACGACTTTTCGACGAAGGCTTTGGCCCCCGTTTCCGAAAACCTATCGATATACGACTTGTCGTTCTCCAAGGACTAACAATGCTATAGTAGCTACCAAAGTAGGTGGCGTAGGTCGTCACATCGAGTATATTGAAGAATTCGAACCGCAGAAGCAAGCCGGCTGGGCCAAGTCGATTCTGGCGTTCGAGATAGTGTACTTTACATCTATGTCGTTACCCAAGATTGCTATCATGTTCTTGTACCTTCGAATTCTCAACTTTTCACCCGCCATGCGCCGTATGTCATATGCCATCATCGCCGTTTTAGCCGCCACCAGCATTGCCCTCATCATTGCAGCATGCTTTCAATGCCGACCACTGGCTTTCTGGTGGGACAGGACAATTGCAGGCGGAACCTGTTTCGATGTGCAAGCATTCTTTCATGCCCAAAGTATCCCTGGGTTCATAATGGATCTTGTCATTATTGCTATCCCGCTTCAAACTATCTGGCATCTTAGGTTGCCAACACCAAAGCGAATCGCACTCGTCTTCATATTTGTTGTAGGCAGTTTGTAAGTATCGCTTTTTTCCATTTATTGTTCGATTAAGATTGTGGCCAATTGGTAGAGGTAAATTTCATGATCTGACTGGTCACCTTCAGTGGAATCGTAGCTTCAATCGTCAGAGCGACCATATTTTTCGGCACAGCTGCCTTCGCTGATCGCACTCGGGCATCGGTCGCGCTTGTCGGCTGGTCCATCATTGAGACAGGAACGTACAGTAAGTCACGTAGCTCCACATTCCCGATCTTCCTCTTCAGTGCAGACTTTCCTTTCTGGGACCCATGCCATGATCCTACCTTCCAGAAGCTAAATCAGGAATTCCAATTAAGTAATTACCGGCTGTTTACCTGCTACCCGCCCGCTTTTTTCGCGCTACACACCTCAATGGATCAAAATTTTTGTCCGCAAGACCTTCAGCAACGTAGCATCAATCGGCTATTCATCAACTTCAAAATCCAAAATAATCAGTGGTAGCCAAAGCCGCCACGGGAAAAATCACACTGGCCCGGAGAAGTCGGGATGGTCGGGATCTAGAAGTACACAAAAAGAGGATGATGAGATCGAGCTGACTGGACGGCCCTTTTACGAGCAAAAGGGGAGTTACGCCGACATCGAAAATGCGGCGAACGTATCGAGAACAGACTCGACTATTGTGGAGTCTAATGAGAACAAAGGCGAAAAGAACGATCAGCGCCACTGGGGCTTGGAAAGGAAAGGATCGCGGGAGCGCAGGCAGGAAATCGAAAATCATCCGAACGAAGTCAACTCGGAAGAACGACCCACGATGTTGGACTACGTGAGAAGTATTGGATCAAGAAGTACCCATGCGCAAGGCCCTCGAAGAAACGGGCCCAGTGCGCCACCAAGGAGACTCGATTCGCGGCGCCTTACCATACGGGAATCGACGGCGATTGTCTCAGGAGAGCCGTCCAGGAGCGATCGTGGCATTGTAGTCACCACAGACATTGTGCTGCAGCACAGTAAGGAGCCCATGGTATGACTGACCACAACCCGCAAATACAATGCGCTACACTTTTATAGACGAACAGGGTCACACTTCACAATGAATAAAAACGAGATAGATGGTCTGGACTCAGCGGCGCTGGCTAGCCGCCGGATGAGCGTTTATGATTTAGCTGCAAAGGATAGCATTGCGGCGTTTCGCATAAAAAGCCGTCCTTCTCATGTGTAAATATCCAAACACTTTCTAGTACCAAATTTCAAGGATGCTTGGCCCAGGTTGGCCTCGCCGTGAATACGCCCTTGGCGCTCACTCACTCGTCATCATTTGATAGCTATGCATGTTCCTGCTATACTGTGCAGTGGTTGTTCACTTTTTGGTTCTTTATTGAGAATTGACCGCGGATAGGAGGTTCTTAGTTTTCTTACAGAATTTGCTCTGGAACCAACCTATCGCCGTTATCGCAGTCACAGTCAACGGCAGCTTGCTAGCACCAAAATCCGAGCACGAAGCCACGAAGGCATTTTGGGAGTACGGCGTCGGCCTAAGGTCCGGCATAGCCAAAGTGCCACAAGCTGCCTTGGAGGTATTGATCTGATGAGAAGACTTTGAATGACATTCAAAGTTATAGCGAAGCCCACAAGAGCTCCTTCCTCGTTCCGATCCAACAGCGGCCCCTAATCCAATGAGGAGGGGGGGGAGGCACTGCAAGATTTCACAGAGAGAAAACAACATCCATGCGCTGCTCAACCGCTTGGTCTCATAGGATTCCTGCCTATGTTTTCAGGAAAAGTGGCACCAAGAAGTATTGAGTCATGGTTTAACGTTCCAAATGAAAACCAACTTGGTTTACCTGGCATATGTATCGTAACTCAATTAACACGCCAATAAGAAGTCACTTATCTCCAACACCTAGGCACAGTTATGTACTACGGGATGATGCTAGAGGATGACGTATCGTCACGACATGCTCAGGTCGTGAACAGCCCCAGGTCTGTCATCTGCACACACTAGCCTAAACACCACGTGGGAGCTACGTAAGGGTGGGAAAATCTTACTACACATCAGATGAAACGAAAGCAGTCACTTGAATCAAATAGACCGGATTATTGAGAAAATCAGCGATCTTCATGTTCACTATCTTCTTTCTAGCCTCTCGATTAATGAATCACGAACCTTTTCGACCTCGACGAGGGAAGGTAGTGGTCGACTGGAAATGACATGAACTCAACACCAATGGCTGGAGGCCGCGATCTGCAAGGCCGAACCCGCCACGTATATACCTATAGAGTCCGGGACGGTAACGGATCATATTTCGCAAGAGTTTCTGGACGAAGTCTCAAGCAGCGTCTCGATCGCAGTTTCAGCTGTGATGTTCTGTACTTACAATCCTCTTCGTGGAGCTGCACTTCCCATGCCAAATTATTTGCAAAGACCCCTTTCGAAATCCATTATGCCTTCCTCATTGCCGCTTATGTCATAAACCTTGATTAGTGCTCTCCCAGGGTCAATACGTGACAGGACACCAGAGTTGACCTTGTGGCTGTGAAGGCATTTTAATCCTAACTACCTGGATATCAGTGAGCCGCTGGACTGGCTGTCCGAGGTTGGTTCTCAAGGCGCTAAAACTACATCTAGAATAGACAGCATAGGACGCTACATTGGATATATCGAGAGATATGAGCCAGACAAGCTGGTCGGCTGGGCCGAGATCATCATGGTGGTGGAGGTCGTGTATAATATCAGTTTCATGGCGCTACCAAAAACTGCGGTCCTCTTTGACTACCTCCGAATTTCCAGTGTCTCTCTCACCATGCGGCAAATCTCGTAATACATTATCGCCGTGCTTGCTGCTAGCAATTTCTCCTTGACCACGGCAGTATTCCTCCGGTACAGGCCACCTGCTTTTTTTCATGGTTATGAACATAGCCCTTAGAGTCATACCGACTCAAACTATATGGTATCTTCTGCCCACTTTATCAGTGCCCGAAGAACAGCGCTTGCCATTGCGTTCTCTCTTGGTATCTTTTGAGCACGCACCGCATAGCATATCTCGTCTTGCATGCTCTGACCTCATTCTCTCTTTCAAGATGAATGAAAAAATATTCCTTGACAGCTGAGTTATCGCTTCGATCGCTCGAGCAACTGTTCTCTGCAAGAAAACGCCGCCGACCTGGGAATTGTTTTTGAGCTGCGCGATACCACAGCTAAATCATAAGATTGTCATGAGCAGCAGCTACGTAGTTAACAAGCCGGAACGTGGCAACACGGGCTCTGACAATAGGAGGGTCGCGAGGATGATAAACGTCCAGGAAAGATGCAAATAAGAAGTGCTATGGAAATCTCTAGAATGGCCATATCATGTCCATGGCGTTAGTGTAGAGGGCCAGCTAGTACCACGTAAACCCGTCTACTTTTCCTCACAACTACATGTGTGTTCGCGGGTACCTCAGATTCCGCAAACTGCACGATGCTTTAGCTGCACCTCCATCGCCCTAACATGAGTCGAAGTGACCTTTCTTGTACCGCAGGGTAAATACATCTAAGAAAAGGAGTTCGAGGCTCATTTCGCTTCGCATTTTCCGAAGTCGCGGGGATAGCTGTGATTTATGTACGAGAAGAAAGGAGCTTATCCATGGATGGGATTTTTGATAGCTTAATGTACCTCCTGAAAGAGTTGTGCAGAGGCAACTGACCTTAGGGTCATGCGCATGCATAACGAAACTATTGGCTTCACTGGACCCAGGAAAACGGAGCTTAATTGTTCAGGGGTTGATTAGAGAGTGCAACCAAGAAGCGATGCCTGCAACATGGTACATTTCAATCACAAAGCTCAATGTGTGATCTTTCTCCTTTAACTTTAAGCAGTTGGGGAACGCAATCTGGCACCATACTGATAACGTGACTTTCTCGCAACGAGCCCTCAAATTCCGATACTGGCAATGCTATGCGTGATGCCACGATAAGGAAGAAAATTCCCATCCCCATTCCCATCCGTCAATCCTCCCTCACGAAAACTCCAAATCCGTCCCCAAATCCCCCCACGTAGCGTCCAGATAGTCCCAGAGATAAACCCGCTTCTGCCCCCATTTTCCATCACCTCTCTTTGGAAAAACCTTTACTGCCTCCTTAACGTACGTTGACTTGAGTTCCAGCACCGGCAATTCGTTCAACTCTTCCGGATGCTCCAGTCTCGGCGTAGCAACCTGCACGCCGTTCTGGCGCAAAAGATTCAGCACACGCATGATCAGCATGCCCGCCACCTCAGCTCCCAGAGTCCAGGACGCGTTGACGTAGCCCATGACAAAAAACAGGTTCGGCATGTCCTGAATCATGGTTGTTTTCCAGCTGAACTTCTCCGCCGGGTCGATGCGCTCCCCATCGACGCTGAATTTGATTCCGCCGGCGAACTGGAGCTTGAGACCCGTGGCTACGACGATGATGTCTGCCTTCAACTCGCGATCTGAGGTTGCTAGCTTGATCCCGTCAGACGTCACTTCGCGGATCGTGTCGGTCACGACGCTCGCCCGGCCAGAGCGGAGAGCTTCGTAGAAATCGCCCTTGGGACAGACGCAGAGACGTTGATCCCAAGGGTTGTAGTGCGGCTTGAAATGCGGATCGACGGAGATGGTCGGAGGCAGTTGTCGGGCAGCGCCTGTCTGTAGAAGTTGACGTGCAGCCTGGGGAAATGTCTGACAGAACCAGTACATGAAACCCCCAACAAAGAGAAAGAAACCTCTCAGGACTTTTTGTGCGAGAGTGGGAGGGAGGAGCTTTCGCAGCCGCGGCACCAGAGTTCGTTCCGTCGAGTCAGGCAGTGACATAATGTAACCGGGACTGCGCTGCAGCATGGTGACATGATGCGCCTTAGGCGCAACGACAGGTAGAATGGTGATAGCAGTTGCGCCGCTACCGATGATGATCATGTCTTTGCCGGTATAGTCGAGGTCGGCTGGCCAAAACTGCGGCTGCACAACGGTTCCGCGGAACTTGGAAAGGCCAGGAATAACAGCCGGGAGTGGCTCCTCGTAGTTGTAATACCCAGTGCCCAGAATAAGAAAGCGTGTCGTAAGGTTTCTTTCATGTCCTTGTTCATCTTCATCGGAATCACGTTCGACAACCTTCACGCTCCATCTTTTCTGCTCCGAACACCAGTCGGCAGCGACGACCTTGGTGCGGTAGCGGATTTTGTTCTCAATGCCGTGCTTAGCGGCACTAGCCTTGAGGTATGAAGTGATATCCTCGCCGGAAGCCAGTGGGTTGGATTTGGGCCAGGGGTTCCATGAGAAGCCGAAGGTGAAGATGTCCGAGTCCGAACGGATGCCTGGGTATCGGAAGAGATCCCACGTACCACCGATAGCGTTACGGTTTTCGAGGATGGCATAAGTGAGATTGGAGTCTTGAGTTGGTTCCTGGGGCTGGGCAAAGCGTCCCTCCTCCTCAAGGCGGATAGAAGTCCGCTCCTCATGTTGGGAAGTAGAATCCCCTTCTTCCGGTGCAGAAAAGGAGGACGGGCCTCTTTCCTGGAGGTAGTAGGCCGTATTGATGCCCGCGATCCCCGCTCCGACAATGATCACATCGTAGTCAACAGGTCCAGCACTCAATATATTCTCCTGGCCGAGATTGGAAGAGGTAGAAGCAGCAGGTGCAGACTTTGAGACGCCGAAGTCATGCCACGAATCCGTCGTGGTAACCATGACGTCTCTCTAAAGCCCGTGATTCCGTCACAACATACGCAGTTTCTCAACGGGCGAGCGCTCTTGCGGGTAAGGAACTTAGATGCTGTCGTGAGGAGGAAGCGCAAGCCACGACATAGATGTGCGCGGCTGCATAGAGACAAATAAAGAAAATCGGCAAAGGTGTGCACCCGTGTGAACTTAGTATTTCTAAAGGTACCTAGGTGTGTGCTATTTCCTAGGCAGCATCCCAAATATTTTCGTCCGAAGCTCCGTCCATCGCAATTTCTCTCCCCACCAAACAAGCACCCGTCATATTGTAGAAGATATTGCCAAAAGAGCTACCCCTTTCGCTACCCGAGGCCCGAGGCACAAGCGACCACGAAGATGCGCTGGCCTATAGCTGAACAAGTTGCGAAAGCTCCCATTCCTCCCACTCACCAGTACTGAGCCGACCTAGAAAGCCGTGAGTTCAACGAACGCGGCAAATCGTTAGGTTTCTAGCGAACTGTGTCGCATAAAGAGCCTTCTAAAGCGACAACCTGGTAGGACTTAGAAAATAATGGTCGTTATAGTAACCGTCGGGAGGACTTGTAGCAGACGAGCCTCGGCTAATTTTGTGCGTGAGTCACGGTTTCATCCCATTATTGCGCGTTGCTGGGAGCTGTATGCCGCGGGTTGGATCTCCCCTATCTTGCCTTCCCGTGCCGAAAGGGTGTACAGCGTGTCATGTTGCACGTGCTGGCAAGGTACGGACGGCTTCGTTCGTCTTCCTTTTTAAGCGAGTCCTGCTAATTGGCCCTGTGACCGGAATATGGTCATGGCGCTCTAGAGTTGAAGATATTGCAAGCGATTCGAAGGGTATTAAGCCTCATATGTTCTACAAGACTGGAAGGGTCCTTATCACATGAAGGATGTTCCCAAGTGGCAGTTCTGTGAAGCACAACATCCTGCAGCAAACATCACGCTCTCAGCCTTCCAATCCAAATCAAACAAGCCAATCAGATTTATCGTCTTTTTCCTCATGAAATAGAATTTTCTTTCATTAGAACATCGCATTTGCTTGAATTGTGATCATTCATTTCATGCATCTTTACACATTTACCCCCGCACTCCAAACCATCCCTCCCCCCCTTTTGCCACCCCTGCTCCAGATGTCTTGGCGCTCTGGATGTTATGATACAGGCAGGAATCGTGTTCCTCTATGACAAAGTTCCCTAACTTGATACATTTTCGCCTCGTCTTGCCCATCTGCTCTCCCAAATATTCCCAGTGTGGAGTAGTGCTCTTGCCCTTGTCAGTGCAGCATTATATGCTGCCATGCCCATTCTAGGTGTGAAAATCAAAACAGAACCCGTGCACCGCATGTCGAGGGGCAGGAGGTTTGCATTGATGAAAGAAATCTTGTAGCAATAATCTTCTCTGCAACTTGGCTCTTATCGTACATTGCAAGGACGGGATTGATAGTGTCGAAAGACTGGTCGTCAATGCACCGTCACCGAGGAGAGGGCGTCCCGGACGATGCAGGTCAATATATAGACTCGGAAGGCGATGTTATATGTAATCCCGGCCACTCTTCTGCATCTCAATGAGTCGCCAACCCCTTGTCTCAGGATTATTCACGTCCTCCGGTGTCCTCGTGATGCCAATAGCATACGTGACCAATTGCACCTTGTCCTCCATCCCCGCCGCCAACTCGTTCGTCTTAGCGTTGCGATAAACATGCACCTCCTGGGTCCTACAAGTGATGATAAACACTGGAATCTCGCCTGGGTCCAGCATGCGCGCCTTGAGAATATCCACATGACGAATATCCAGGATACGGCCATCGGATTTCATACCCGCTTTCAGATACTGTTTGGTCAAGGCTTCGTAAACCGAGTACTGAGCCGCCGACAGCCAAAGACTCAAGGTTTCGATGTCGCCCTTGACGTAAGCGTCGAGGACCTCAGGCAGGATATACTCGCGGAGTTCCTGGAGGAAAGGCTCGATCTGGAAATTGGGGTCCATGGCGCGGAACCTCTTTATGACCATGGCCGTCTCATTCTCGGCAAAAAAGCCAGCAATGCGGTCGGTGATGCTGCGGGCGGTGGTGATAAGGGGGTTCTCGGATTCTTGGTAGGCTTCTTTGGCATTGAATAGGCCTTGCATCAGTTTGCTGGAATCGCGGAAATCGCGCCAGGCTTCTCTCCATGCGGCGTCTTTATGGACTGTTACGTTGGTTCCGGCGCTGCAGGTTTGGGTGAGGTGTAGGTTAGTCAAATTCAAAACCAGAGTTGCTGAGAAATGGTTATGTTCCAATTGCGTTACGGTACTCACTTGGGATCCTCAACCATATCCTCAGGCCTCTCATGTCTAAAACCAGCCTGTTTTCCTCTCAATTCCCTGGCCTTCCGTCTTTCTTCCTTTTCCACCCAACCGCCATATCGCGAGCTACTACCATCGTCAATCACATCCTTGACATTCTTATAAGCCTCAGTGTCGCGGAGGGGCTTAGTTGCCTTGTCAAGAGCCTCACCCGTAACATTCGCCCCCTTCCGCACGCCCTTCATAACCGAGGTATCCCAAGTCCAAGTCGCGCCCTTCCCAATAGCAGTAGCACTGGTTTTGAGGACCTTTCCAGCCGTACTGGTAACAGCGCCCGTGGTAGACTCGTATGCCAACCTCGCTTTCCTGACGGACTCGCTCTCGCTGAATTCCTTGGCGCCAGCCGCCAACTGCTTCGTAGAGTCGTTCCACTCCTTGGAGGCCTTGAGTTCTGACTGCATAGTCTCCATAAACACTTCCCATGGTGTCTTGTCGCCGTGGGGAGGCGGCGGCGGCAGATCGTCTTTCTTTTCCTCTTTCTTATCCTTTTCTTTTTTCCCTTCTTGCTCGCCCTCTTCTGATTTTTCGCCTTCCTGAGACTCCTCCTTTTTCGCTCCCTCTCCCGATTCCGCTTTGCTTTGTTCTGATGGTTCTACTTCTCCTTCTTTCTTGGCGGATTCGGATTCCGAGCCGGAGCCCGGCTGGTCCGACCCAGGCTTATCTTCCTTCGCCTTGGCCTCAGGCTTAGGCCCAGATTGCGCCTGCTCGCCTAGTCGAGTGGTCGAAAAGTGGAAGCCACGCGCTTGCGACCCTAATAAAGTTTGTGGTAGGAAAGCAGATTGAAGACGAGGAATTGTATGTGATGATGCCGCTAAACGAGCTGCGCCCGCCACAATCTCGCCATTCTGGAAACAAGAGCGCTGCCGCTCAGAAATACTCGTTGATATTAACCGTCGGTAGGCTGGAGATCTGCCGTAAGAAAAGGACGCCGAAGAAGGCGCCCTCAGCGGGGAGGAAGCCGAACATCGTGAAGCATGCCGTAATGAACTCATCATTCGGATTGTTAACTGCCTGCCCAAACAGACCGATGTTTGGGCAAGTGCAAAGGCGCCGTGGATAGGGAAAGATGGTTGAAAAGACCGGAGTGACGCAAGAGTTGTGGCTTTGACGCGCTCATCCACGCCCCGCGGTCATGGGCGAGCTACTTTTTTTTTTTTCATGGGCCGGTTAATCCCGAACTTGTCTCTGGCAAAGGCCGGGACTCGTGATTTGCCGCTTCCGATGGAGTCAGGCTACCACAGTACTGTGGAAATAGTGCAGGAACTTTCTGAGAATATGATTGGTCTCAATTCATGATTTAATTGCGCGCATTTGCAGGTGACTTGCTCCATACAGTAGCCCGCCGGCACCGGTAAAGTGCTGGTACCAGCATCTCACAGCCCAGAGCGGATCACATTGGTTCAACAGCGGCAGACATCACCGGCGAAGTTCTTGTGCTGATGCACAAACTAATGGTACTCTACAGTACAGAGTATGATCCTGGATGTGTAGGTAATACTCTAGGGGGGGGGGGGCTTAGAAGCAACAAACCTCTCTACGTTTCACAAGAACGCAACGTTCAAAACCACAGGCTCTCGTGGGTCGCCAAGAGATTTCGTCAGCATCAGATCAGAGATGGATGGAGGCGTGGTCCAAGGAGGCGAAGTTATGCCTTCTATATTGTCCAATATGCAAGAAAATGCGGACTCTAGGCAGGATATTCTTCCCAAAGCGTGTTCTGGAGTTTGAGTAATATGGCTATATTTCCATGGATTTGGCAAGTTTGTGCAATATATTACTGGACTCAAGAGCCATCTCGTTCTTTTGGGACAAAGGAAGCGACTGTGGGGATCTCCTCCACTGTTTGAGCAAACGAGCTAATTGCCAATTGACTGGGCTTGCGATCCAAATCCCGCCTTTCAGCTGTCTCGCCTGTCGCGGCGCTGCTTGACTCAGGGCCGGGCTAGTCTCGCGACGGATTTGTACCGTACCATTGCGCGTACAGGATGTGCGTGACTGCTCTGGTCTGCTGGCCGCTGGCTAGATAGCCTCGACCTGATTTGACGGGGATTGTCACCTACATCAGCATTCTCTTTTGTTCCAAGGCCTTGGGCAACCCCAATTGAAACTTCTCCTACGATCCCTCTAACACCATCTCATTCAACATCTATTCCATCTTATACGTAGCGGTAGCCAGTCTTGCTAGTGCAGAAGACTTCAACAGCCCCTTCCTTCACCACGCTGCCAAATATTGGTCATCCTTCACAACGCAGCTTCACCGCGATCCAGCTCACACGTCTTGGCGAATGATCCATGCATTTGATTCCCCTTGACCGGCTTGGTAGTGGTGTGCGGTCTACGGCTGTGACATCGCCTATATTTATACATTCCCTGCAGCACTTGCACAGCAACTAAGTTAGATAGTTTGCGAATACATACATCCCTGGCTTGTCATACCTTTCAGGCTTGTCCACCGATGACCCGGCGGGACCACCTTACAACGATACAAGCAAGCAAGCATCATACAGTATCCTAACCATAACAATATCTTGACCGGCGCCTAGAGGCAAACGGCACCATCGTTATAGAATTGTCAATATTCTGTTCGAACATCTTAGCTTAGCAAAGCAGCAGCGATCATGTCGAGCAAGAAATCCAGCCGGCGGGCATCGCGGCAATCCCATCGATCAACTCTCTCCTTACAACGGACCGAAATCATTATCAACGTGTACGACTTACTACCAGTGAGTCTCTCATCGCTAATCCCTCACCAAGCCAAGCCCCCAAACCCAAAATATCAATTGGGAGACTAACCCACGCACCTCCCCAAACATCAGCCTGGTCGTCTCTCCAACATGCTCTGGACCTTCGGAACCTCCCTCCTCCACACAGGCGTCGTCATCAACTCCCGCGAGTATGCCTACGGCGGGCACGATCAACCGGGGAAAACGGGTGTTTACTGGACAAGCCCGCGCTCGCCCCCGCCCGGCGGCAGCTTCCGCACCGAGATCCTGCACGGCTTCACCTTCGCCACGCGCGCTGAGGTCGACGCCATCATCCGCCACACCAGCGAGTCCTTCCTCGGCCCGGCCTATAACCTGCTGACGCGCAACTGCAACCATTTCACCCAAACGCTGTGCGAGCAGCTGACGGGGCGGCGGGGGCCCGGATGGCTTAACCGCGCCGCCCAGGTCGGGGTTGCGTTACCTTGCATTGTGCCGAGAGACTGGATGGAACCGCCGGATTGGCGGAGCGCAGAAGGCGCGCTGATGGAAGGGGAGGAGGAGGATGCGGAAGGGTTTGGAGCGCATGAGGGAATGGGGTTGATTGAGGAAAGGAGGGAGCGGTATGTGGACAGTGAGGATGAGGAGGAGGGGATGGCAGGTTCGGCTGCTGCGGCGCCACCAGTGCCAGCGACGAAGGGGAAGGCGAAGAGGAGCCGGAAGTCGAGGGACTCGGGGGGTCGCCCGCTTCCGCCCGCTGAGAGGGCGCCGGTGCCGGTTGGTATTGCTGGAGGCTAGAGGGACTGTTAGTTATGACTGAACTAGTTCCTTCTACCAGACCAGAGGGGAGGGGGAAGAGGGGTCATGGAAGAGGGGTTAAGATCTCGATGTGGGAATATCGGGTTTGATCGATCTGTTGGACTGAACGGGATTTTTTCGAGGTACAAATTGCAGGCACGCATGGATCGGAGTCTGGAATTCGGGCATTGGGGCGTTGCGAGAATTGTCGAGCGAACAATGGGATTTTGGGAATCAGGCTCCTCTTTTGTTTACTAATGGTTTCGGGGGTACTTTTCTGCGAGCGATGGATACCACTCAGTAAAGCATGATGTCAGATGGGCTCAGGGCGAGGAAACTATGGGTGGGTGGGTGTTCTTTTGTTGATAGTTTTGTTGATACACTCGTGGCATTTACAACATATGGTACATAAGCGTGCGTGTTTTCGATCAGCTCGACTATGTTGGTGATTTAGGTCACTCGCTCCCCTTTCTATGCACTAAAGCCAACACAACATAACAACAGACACGTAACATAGTCCCCATCAACCCAACCGGCGCGGCTTCTTACTCCTCGCCCCTCCAAACTTCAACTTCGTATCATCCGACACCTTAACAATAGCCTCCCGCAGCAACTTGCCCTCATTCCCCAACAAAGCCTTCACCGACGCCTCCCTCGCAAACCCAAACCCGCGCAGCACCACCTCCAGGGCGTAGATCTTCTTGTGCCAGTTCCCCTGATGCAGCTTATCGATCACGTAGCCCGTGAGCTGGTACGCAGCATCGTAGGTGCCGCGCCTGGCCTTGCGGAAGCCGATCTGGCCTGCGCTCATGCTGATGATGGCGTTGCGGTCGGGCTTGGTCACCGTGATGTGCGTGTTGTGCTTGTGGCCGTAGATGTGGAAATGGTAGGGCTCCACCAGCCCCAGGAGCGCGTTGGCCCGCGTCGGCGCCGTGGCGAGCTCCAGCGCCGCGGCCCATTCGGCGTTCGCCGTGGCCGCCGCGGCGTCCGGGTCGATTTGCGATGGGTTCAGGGCCCGCCCGAACACGGATTGTGCGGCCGTGGCGCGCGAGTTCAGCCCGGGCGTTGTGCGGGATGGGGGTCTGGCGTGCGGTGCGTAGATGTCGAGCAGGCTTGACCTGGATGGTGAGGGTGGTGGGGATGTATTTGAGGTGTTTGAAGAGGATGAACGTGCCATTTCTAGTCTATGGAGCAGGCTGCGTGTTGATGCGGTACCCGAGGTCGACGCCGCTGGCGGAGGAGGTGGTGGTGGAGGAGGGGGGACCCTCGAATCAGATTCGTCGCTACATATTCTCGTGGTGGAGAAAGTTCTCGGGCGGGCCCAGCATATGCTTTTTTCAACGCTGTGGCAGGATGTCACCCATAGGCGACTGGTTGGGCGGAGACTCATGATCGAGACATGAGCGTGGAGGAGGGCTGTTGGCTATTGGCGGCAAGGTTTTCTAGCCGGCGCAAAAGTAAGACAGATCGCGAATACCGTTGCCGATGCTTGTCTCAAAACCGCCCGCTGCGGGTCTTGCTGTTGGAGTATTGAACTGCGATAATCTGATAATCATGGATAGATGCATGTCCCTATCTTGAAGCTATCGTATTCCATTATCGTGATGAAGCGGGGCAATTTCTTCCTCCTGTGCCCCACTATTTCCGGCCACCTCAAGTGCAAATTGTTTTCTAACAGGCACTTTTGTCCTGGGGGTGCGAGGGTACTTGGCGGTACACAAAATGCGCTCGGTTTTCCTCCTTCCCAGCTCAATCCCCATCCTTCTCGCCCACCCACACACACACACAAAACAACCTGGAATATTTTCCGACCGGGACACAGCTCCCACGCAATTTTGCACGAAAAAAAAGTTTTCAATGCTGCCCCTCCACATGGTGGTACCTCACCACCGCCGACAGCTCCAATGTTTCTCTCCCATTTCTACTCACGCGCTTGCGTACACAGGGAAGTCGCGGTTCTCTGATCCTTCCCTCAACAGGACACCAGATGTGAGGTGCAAGTAAGGGTCAAAGGAAGAAGCAACACACCTCCATGTGTTAGCTCGGACGCATAGCATATGCACTTGTTCCCATCCCGCTATTGATGACTGACTCTCATTCCGTCACTCCCAAGCTGCACTTGCACTTTGACTTGCTGCAAGGAGCAAGGAAGCAGCAGACCTTGGGTGATCAGAAGTCAATTGGGAGGCTGCTCTGGCGGCAGCCCCAAAAATCGAGTCACCGTGTCTCTCCCCCGCCTTTCCCCCCTCCCTTGCTTCGCTTCTTCTACTGTCCGCCTTTTCCGAACGCTCGCAGCTAGCTCTGCACTTTTCCCCACCCTCCACCAAACCACTGCCAACACCACAAGAAGACTTGCGCCCGCTGTATCTACAGTACCTGTCGCCTGTCAGCTATTTTCTGCTGCTGGAGCTATCGGACGACGACGACAACGCCGCGCAAGTACCCCTCCACACGTCTTCCCCGCTCTAGTTCTCCGTCCTTTCCACGCCACAGCGCAAGCCCAGCTCAAGCGTGGATCGAAAAAGACGATGCCGCCCAAAAAGCAGGTGGAAGAGCCCAAGGTGCTCCTAGGGCGACCGGGCAACAGCCTCAAGAGCGGGATTGTCGGGCTGGCCAACGTGGGCAAGTCGACCTTGTTCCAAGCCATCACCAAGTGTCACCTCGGCAACCCGGCCAACTTTCCCTACGCTACCATTGAGCCCGAGGAGGCCCGCGTTATCGTGCCTGACGAGCGCTTCGACTGGCTCTGCGAGAAGTACCAGCCCAAGTCCCGCGTCCCCGCCAACTTGACCGTCTACGATATCGCCGGGCTGACGCGCGGTGCGTCTACGGGGGCCGGGCTGGGGAATGCTTTCTTGTCGCACATTCGCGCCGTAGATGCCATTTTCCAGGTGGTGAGGTCCTTTGACGATGCGGAGATCATCCATGTCGAGGGTGATGTGAACCCTGTGCGAGACCTGGACATTATTGCCGAGGAGCTGCGATTGAAAGACATCGAGTTCGTCGAGAAGGCGTTGGAGAACCAGAAGAAGAAGACGCGTATGGGTGGTCAGAGTCTGGAGGTTAAGAAGGCGCGGGAAGAGCAGGATGCCATTGAGAAGGTTTTGGCATGGCTCAAGGACGGCAAGGATGTTCGTAAAGGTCGATGGTCTCCCAAGGAGGTGAGTTTCTTTTCTTTTCTTTTTTTTCCTTTCTTTTGGCTAAGATTTCTGCCTTCACGATTCAATTGACCCATTCCACATAAACTACATGATGACAAAGGGCCATAGCGCCTGATCTAATCCCAGCTCTTCGAATGCCTCGCCTAAAACAACGCAAAGAGGACATACTGAGATAAAAAACGTGCTCTGACTGGAATATGAATCGTGTTTTCATTTACTTGCTTTGAGAGGAAAATCAAGACGAAAGAGTAAAAAGGCTAATGTATAATGAAACTCGAAAAAACCAGGTCGAAGTCATCAACCCCCTATTCCTCCTCTCCGCCAAACCCGTAGTTTACCTCGTCAACTTATCTGAAAAAGACTACACCCGCAAGAAGAACAAGCACCTCGCCAAAATCGCTGAATGGATCAAAGAACACGCCGCCGGCGATCCCATCCTCCCCATCTCCGTCTCCTTCGAGGAGCGCCTGACGCAGTATGAAACCGAAGTGGAAGCCCGTGAAGAGTGCAAGAACATCGGCATCGAGTCCGCCCTCCCCAAGGTCATCGTGCAGATGCGCAAGGCCCTGAACTTGGGATCCTTCTTCACTACGGGCACCGACGAGGTTCGTCAGTGGACCATCAGGAATAATACCAAGGCCCCGCAGGCGGCTGGGGTTATTCATGGCGACTTTGAGAAGACTTTTATCCAGGTCATTGTGTATAATTTTAGCGTGCTGATGGAATTGGGCGATGAGGCGGAGGTCAAGGCCAAGGGGAGGGTCATGACCAAGGGGAAGGACTATGTGGTGAATGACGGAGATATTTTATTGATTAAGGCCGGTGCGGCCAAGGGCTGAGCGGGCGGGCGGGGTGAAGTAAGTGTATTTGGGGGCGTAGATGTGAAAGCAAGCAGAATTCTTTTTTCTATCCTGACCTAGAAGCTATCAAGAGGTTCGTGAGACGAATATCGGAAATAGAATCTGATTTGACTTTCATGGCTGTTTGCGTCGTGTTATGATTTGGTTTGGCAGTCGTTCCATGCTCATCGTACACGGAGGCACTATGATTCGTCAGTGATCTTCGTCAACAAAACAGCGCAGAGTATGTGTTGGACATTTGTCTAACTGGTCATTCCCTCGGCCTCGAAGGAGCTCTTTTGGGGTTTTCTCCTTTCCTGCCACTGAAGACACCGCAAGGTACAAACGGTTTGGCGATGAAGTTGCACACACCCGCTCGATATATTCTCACTATTGCACTGCAGCCTCCTGCTACAGCGCGCCAAACCAGTAGGGAGATAACAGGCTGCACAAAAAAATTACGTTGACTCATCCTTCATGCGGATGCAAACAAGTCCACGTCAGTACACAGAGTCTTCAAACTGCATGAATGGACACCGATAGATATGCTCTCGTTCTAAAGTCCACTTCTGTCTCCCCGTGGCAGGACCCCTACCGGTATGCGGTACTGCATCCCCAATTTTGCGGGCATGGAATCATGCCGTGCCGAGCCAAGGGGTGGATCCATATCGGTGGAGCAGAACAAGCATGTGTCTTTGTGGTAGGCAGGCGCGGAAATAAGATCAACATTTCTCCATTCGGCTAGTCGGAGAAGTATCTATTTCATTTCCGCACCTGCCTGCCTGGGTTAGCCTCGTGTTATCTGCAGTTGTCTGGTTTCTACACACTAGCAGCGTTTGGGGTTGTAGGCGGCTGTACCGCAGCAGGCGCTGGTGCAGCACAAACAACGTTTTGCGGGGGCCTCCGCTAGTTACTGTGGTGGGAGGGCAAAATATTACACCCGCATACGATACTGTGTGGGGGTTTGTGGATCCGGCAGTCCCGCAGGGAAAAACAATTCTTTTTTTCTTTTTGCCTACGAGTCTTGGAGCCTACCACAGTACAAGCCTACGAGGCAGGCAAGCGGCATACACAAGCGATGAGGGAGTAAGATAATAGGAATAGCTTCTAACTGCTTAATGCAGTAATTACCAAAGCCTTCAACTACTGTGGTGCCGTGATGCTTGCCTCGTCGACTAGTAGGCTCGTAGGCTCAAAGAAAAAAAGATCTTTTTGTAGTGCGGGGCTGTCGGACCCGCATGCACCCGCATGAAGTACTGTGTGCGGGTGTAATATTTTGCCCTCCCACCACAGTATTTCACCGGGATACTGCGCCGGCCGGTAAGAAACCCCGAATATTGTACATGGTGTCAGGGTCTGGTCCATTTTCGGAAATTGCGTACTGGTATCCACCGCTGAACCACACGGTGAGAAAGCAATCTTCTGTGAAACACTGCCCCGGTCAACAGCGTGAAGGAAACAAGAGATAACCCGGTCACTTTCTTTTGATTGTTCTCGGTCGACTGTATCGTGCAAGCAATGTGAAAGTATCCGTAATCACAAAGGTGCGTGCAGCATGCAATAGCCCGGCGGGCGTTTTCTTCACTGCCTACCGGAAAGCGTCCGAGCCAAACGCTGTCCTTGACATTCTCGAACGCCCGGCGTTCATGGGTTTCTGCCGAACCGAGGACCGGCCAGCTCGGGAACAAAAGCAACCTGCGAACGTCGAACGGCAATGGCATTCGCTGCCCCCCCCCCCCTGTTTGCTGCCGGACCTTGCAGATTCGCACCAGGTATTGGTCGCGTGCACAACCTGGTCCTGGCCGCTCTCCAGATAATTACCGGCCCATACCGGCAAATATGGGGTAACTTAGGCATGAATGACTTTCTGTAGAAAACGGAGGCGGGAATTCGAAACTTGATGGATAGCATTGGAGGTAACAACATGAAACTCATCTTGATATTGACGGGGACCCACCTGCCTTTCCTAGGTCCCAGTCAGGCTTCTCGTTTTTGTCCTCCATCCCCCTCTTTCTCGATTGTTGCCACACCGTAAACCGCACTAAGCCTTCCCATACTTACCAAACGGAGCAGAGTATGTAGGGGCGAAACGGGAACAACTCCCGTTTCTTTTATTCCGTGCGTGCGCCTTCGCTCTCTGTTCCTGCATTCCCGTTCAGGCTCTGATTCTTTGGAGGGTGAGGATGGAACGGAAAGATGGAATTTCGCTGAGTGGATTGTCGATATAAGTGATGGCTTCTTGACGTGACACCTTGCGTCCACCGACTTGAACTTCGGTCACACGTACAGGTATTCTGCATGGGATGGTTTTGGTCAAGGCGAAATCTGTACATGCCAATTCCTCATAATCGGTAGAAGTATTCTATATTGGGTGGTTTTGTGGGCATTTCCAGGGTAGCGGGTAGCGTCGATCTCTATCGATTCGAAAAATGTTGAGAAGATACGTCGGCGTGCGAGAAGAGAATTCAAGACGTCCAGCAATGTACCACAACCATCACACAATTCGGACGTTGATTTGAAGATTGTGGTAGGGCTTGAGCTTTGCAGCGTTTGCGGAAAAAGAGTAAACTTGTCCAACGGTGTAATTGAAAGATACATGAGCAATGGTCTCCACTTTGCGGCGGGACGGATCCCTGTTGCCGGACGGCACAGCAATGTATCGTGTTGTCCTTGAAGGATGAAATTTCAACATTACCCCCGGGGAATCAGCCTTACTAACGGTTCAAACACTATTTTCCGCCCCCGCGCAGAAATCTGGTAGTGCAGTCTTAAGCTATCGAATCGCCCAGCATCAATTGCTGGTATTGCACGACAACGCCTTCCGTTACACACACACACACACACACACACACACACACACACACACACACACACACACACGATAGCACAAACTATAAAGCCGTACCGCACACATCGCGCAGTACAGTACATGCTACCCCCGTCTCCACCGATCCAATTGCTTCACTTTCCTTAACGCCGGCCTGCTCCATTGTCACGATTCTTCTTCTTTGTTGGGGAGTGCGCGAAATAAAATTGAGAAACTACCTGCCCCCTTCTGCCACGCACATGAGCAGGTCTCTCGGTCAAGCGGGCCACCTTGGCCAGCTCGTCGGTCCATCCGTCTGACCGCTCGCTCGAACCGCTCGCTCGATTGGCCGAATCCTTGGGGATTCATTTTCTCTGTCGAAGCCAGCCATGCATGATAAACAACTGACGATCGCTACATATGCCGCTGGCGCATCGCTGGCGGCCGTGACGCTCATTTACGTTTTCGCACCGACATACTTCATCGACAGCGACTCCAACTCGGCGCGCAAGAAGGGGGTGGTGGGACTGGTCAACCCGGCCAACGACTGCTTCATCAACTCGGTGCTCCAGGCTCTCGCGGGCCTGACTGATTTGCGCATCTACCTGATCCGGGAGACCCATCGCCGCAGCATCGACGAGCCATGGGTGTACCACAACCACCTCGCGCTCCACCCGTCGCATCGGAGCGAACCCGAGTGGAAGATCGAGGGTTTACAGGCGGGCATGGTGACGAAGGGACTGAAAGAGATCCTAGATGCCTTGAACGAACGACCTATCTATAAGAAGACCATCTCAGCTACTGGCTTTGTGCGGTGTCTGGAGACGGCGTTCCATCAGCGCATCAGCCGCCAGCAGCAGGATGCGCAGGAGTTCTTGCAAGTAGTGGCCGAGCGATTGTGTGATGAATATCACGCGGGGAAGACGGCGAGACATCATGCACGGCAAGCTGGGGAGTCGGCGGATGCGACCCCGTCACGTGCGCCGACAAGTGCACCGACACAAACACGGACAGATGGAGAAAATGCTGCAGAGAATGGAAATGAAAATAGTCATTATGCTGACGATAAAGAGACGGGGAAGCAGCAGACTAAGAGGGTGGTAATGACTGACTCCGGTTCCAGTAGTGGCACTGAGGATGGTGGTCAAAATAATGGCGATGCTACCACTCCCGAGCGGTTAAAAGTGCAGATTGGGGCAGAAGTGCAGAGACATTCACGTTACGAGGCTTATGTGGAGGATGTGTCGGAAGAGGAAGAGGATGGGTTCCCCATGGAGGGCAAAATCGAGACTCAGATCGAATGCTTGACCTGTCATTTCAAGCCTCGGCCAACCACCAGCACATTTTGCACCCTTATCCTGAACGTGCCCACGGGGAACTCGACGACCCTCAACTCGTGCTTGGACGTCTTTTTCAAAACCGAGTATATCGACGACTTCAAGTGTGAGAAGTGTCGCCTGGTCCATGCCAAAGATGTGCTGCAAAAAGACCTTACCAAATTCCAATTCAAGCCCGACAGTTTCCGAGACAATGCCGAGGCCGCTATTCAGAGGATCCAGACCGCTATCGATACCGACCCAGAAACGGCACCCAAGGACGTCGTGCTACCAGACATGCGTGTGGCGCCCAAGCGCCGCATAGCACGCTACACCCGCCTTGTCAGCTTCCCCAAGATCATGGCCATTCACCTCTCCCGTTCCATCTACCACGGGAATCAGCTGTCCACTAAAAACTCGGCCAAAGTCAATTTCCCTGAGCGCCTGCCTATGGGCACATTGCTCAGGCAGAAAAGGTACAGATTATCAGCCGTAGTCACGCACAGGGGGTCCCATCATAGTGGCCACTATGAATCATTCCGACGACAAAATATTGTCAATCCTTATCCGACCTCGAACACTTTCCAGCAATCCCACGTGTTTACGAAATCTGCGCAGCCCAGTCCTGCCAACACCCCGCAGGCCACAACCCCGCCCGATGTAGCCACGAAAGTCAAGCAGGAATCTGCCAGCAACAGTTCGACGACTTCCAATGCCTCATCAGACCACCACCATCACCAGCCCGGCACACCACCTCCCCGCAAACCTTTAGAACCCGTCCCCCGCTCCTCTTCCTCCTCCTCTTCTTCTTCCGCGCGTCCCGGCAAAGACCGCGACTCCGATAGTCTCAGCCTCCGCTCTGCTGCCGCCTCCGCCCGCTCCACCCTCTCCAAGCTCTCCGCCACCGCGCGCAACAGTCGCTCCCACAGCCCCGCCAGCGGCAATGAAGATTGCAACAGCACTGACACCACCACCAAGAAACACGGGCCCCTCGCCACCATCTCCAACACCATCCGCAAGCCCGCCACCCCACCACACCTGAGCAACGGCACCAGCACTGGAACTGGGACAGGGGCAGGGACAGGCAAAC
>JAOYMO020178138.1:0-65751 GCA_025802455.2 Iodosphaeria phyllophila | reverse complement strand
GCATTGATTGAGAGCCTTCGTGCTGATCTGGAAGTTCTCAATCGAGAGGTGGCTCGGTTACGTGAGGTCAATGAGGGGTTACACGGTGCCAATGATCAATTAGCCCATCAGCACAATGAACGCTATGAGGAACTTGAGCTACAGCATGCCACCGCATCACAGGAGCTTGAAAATGCGCAACGTTTACGCGAGGAACACGCTGCCACAATTGCGGAAAAAGATGACGAGATCGCAAGGCTGCGCGCTGAGCTTGAAGAAACCAAGAGTCACGTGCGTCAACTACAGCAGCAGATCCTCGACACTAAGCCGCCAGATGCTGATTTCCTCAACATCCATGATGAGGATTACTTTGATGCGCGCTGTCAAGAGCTATGCGCCCACATCCAACAATGGGTCTTACGCTTCTCCAAGTTCTCCGACCTAAAGACATGTCGACTCACCAATGAGATTGATGACGATAAGATTGTCGATCGATTGGACAATACCGTACTGGATGGTACTGACGTGGATACTTACCTGAGTGACCGCGTGCGCCGTCGCGATGTGTTCATGTCTCTAACATCCCAGATGATCTTCGAGTTCATCTTCACTCGATATCTGTTCGGCATGGACCGGGAGCAGCGCCAGAAACTCAAATCCCTTGACAAGCTGTTATGCGAAGTTGGCCCAGTGCACGCTGTTCGTCAGTGGCGAGCTGTCACTTTGACTCTTCTGTCAAGGCGACCCGCATTCCACAAACAGCGTGAGAATGATACAGAAGCCGTTGTGCACACCATCCTTGAGACTTTATCAACCATTCTGCCGCCGCCTGCCAAGTTAGAGCGACAGATTAAGCACCAGCTGCGTAAGGTCTTGAATGACGCCGTCTCCCTGGCCATTGAGATGCGCACGCAACGTGCTGAGTATCAGGTCCTTCCACCCCTCAAGCCCCAGTTTGATGCCAGTGGCAATCTTGTCGAGTCTGTCACCATCAATTCCGCCCTCATGCATGAACGCACGGGCAAGACTGGTCTTTCCGACGAAGAGCTGGAGCGTGAAAAGGTCACAGTTCGTCATGTGCTGTTCCCTCTCGTTACAAAGCGAGGCGATGACAATGGCGTCGGAGAAGACGACGTAGTCATCTGCCCCGCTCAAGTACTGATCAAACGAGCTGGCGAGAAGGACACCGGCAAAAGTCCTATCGCACCTGGCCGCATGGTCACACCTGCGTCTGAGATTGGCATTGCCAGTATTCCCCTTTCCCGGGGTGCCTCACCCTCCGTCATATCCAAGATTAGCGCGCCTATGTCACCCCCTTACCAGTCCATGTCCCCGCCACGGACAGGGCATACACCTGATTTCCCCATGATGGATGCGCCGTGAATTGGTGCTATCACCATGAATCAGCATCGGTGTTTGGCAGGAACACATAGCGTCGAAACACCCTGGTAACGAAAACGAACGAGTAGTTGATAACCTGATCTCTTTTTTGCTCTCCGTAAAGAGCGAAACGCGACACATTTCTTCAGCCAAAGATACCCAACAGCGTACTTTCCCGTTGTTCACTACTACAACAGCGGGGACAACATTACTTTACACAAAAAACTTCTCTTATGCTACTTTTTTATTTTATCTTCTCGTGATGGATGGATTCAGAAAATGAGGGTTTACTACGTTGGTCCTTTATTATTTTCTCTGTATCTTGTTAATTTGGTTTGGGGAAAACAGTTTTGCGGGGGCGTTTGGGCAATCTGCAATGGTTTCTGTCGGTATTTTTTTTTTTCATCTTGCATTTTTAGCCTGCTTTTGTGATGTTAGCGTTGGGGTTTGAATGGGACATCATTTCCCATTCGCATTGCTTCCAATTGTATCCTGGTTGACGTTAACGATGCTATGAATTTCATTCGCGATCTTGGCTAGGCTATTATTGTGGTGATAGGCATCAATGAGTGTTAGTAAGAATTGAACTAGAGACACCATGGTCATATAGTTCCCACAACAATAGATCGATCACATAAATCTATCATTCCCCGAGGTTCTTTATTTCTCTGACGAGTCGATTTTCCTAGCGAAATCCAACGCTAGGTAGTTCATCCAGAATGATATGTAGATTAGATGCTGATGTGAGCACAAGGTGATACAATATAACATACGTCATGAAATGCGGCGAACCCGTCTCATCGTATCATCATAAACTGTTAGTTAGTACTGCTGAAACTGTAGTCTTTGGTCGAGCCCTCCACTCATCAAGCCCAGGTGATTATCCTGGAAAATTTAAACTCCCCACAGTTCTCAGTCGTGGCAGTAAACTTTTCTTTTTATCTCAATACCGAATCTATCTTTAAACTACCATCCTGCCTCATCGTATTTGTGAGAGAACTGCTCATCAGTCTCGTACCGATACGTAGTTCCGTTCGGCACTGCCGGCCGTCGATCAGACAATTCGACATAAGTATCCTCCGCTGCCGCTGTTCTCCTAGGGTGCTGAGTCATAGTCCAACTACCCTGTACACGCTGCGGCTTCTGAGTGGGACCGGATTCAGATACACTCGCTTGACAGTAGTCGCATTCCGTATCTATGACCGTGACGATTCGAGAAGATCTCGCCTGTTGTTTTCTTTGCCGCCACAGCAGAAGAACGGCATACCAACGAGGGACTGCAGTGGGTTTTATTTCAGTTAGACAAGATGCTTCTTCAATGAGTGGTTACCCTGTTTTCCCGAGCGAAGGCAGGAAACGTAAACTTATGAGTGCGAGGAGAGAACAAGACAAGCAACGCGGGCATAGAGTAAACGAGAGACTAACTGCAAGCAGCCACAATGCCGAACAAAGGCTCCAGCAACATCAAAAGGCCCGCCAGTTCGGTTGGAAGCTGCGCCGGGACGTAGATGATCGCTATCCGGACCGCTGCAACAGCGCTAGGCCTGTTCGCCAGGACAAATCCGAGGAAGGATACGTCAGCAATATCCGAATACAACAAACAGATTGTAAGGAGGAAAGAATGGAAGAAGCAGAGGTGCCCTTTCAAGAATAGGGGAACCTTTGGAAACTCACGTGAACCCGATGAGCATGGCTGCAAGCAACCAAATCTTCTGGAAGAATGTCCAGTCCAGGGACAGAATGCTCGATATTGGCAAGGCCCAGATAATGAAATCGGTGACGAGAGACATGATCGTCCAACCCGTGGCCAGTCTCAGGCCATTGATTTGGTCTTGAGGACTAACATAGGCCGACTGTTCCAAATTCAAGGCCAGCACCGCAACAAAAGAACCAAAACCGATAGCGACGGCTATTCCGCCGATAATTTGGGCGGCTCGCTGTAGTACACGGCTTTCCAATATGTGGAAGAACATGCAGATGATAGATACTTTACAGGTGTACATGGTGACAGGCAGTAGAGGAAGGAGAACTAAGAAAGTCTGTGGGTTGAAACCCCCCTTTAGTCAGGCGAGCTGTAATCCACTGGTTGAAGAGTCTCTCTCCTACCGGAGCGCATCATCTTGAACATTAGCTCACCTTTCCGATGTAAGCTGATTTGCCATGTTAGCAAATCAGGTTGCCGATGACACAGGAGAGCATCCTTACACTGATATACCGCAGTACTAATCCACATTACGATTGATGTCAACTGATGAAAAATGTATCAGCAACCAGTCCAACGGAAGGAAATATATAATCACGCTGATTCGAAATAGCTTCCCAGAGGATTGTATTACGAGACCCGGAAAGGATCACTATTCGCTCGAGTTGCTGGCTTAGTTGTAGCACATCATCTATGCGAGATCGAAGACGTGGAAAGCGGGTGGATACGTGCAAAGCAGGCATAAGAGTGGAGTCTTACACCAGAGATGACTACGAGTATATCGCTTGCATCGAGAGATTGTCGGACGACATGTTTGGCGTAGATTCGCACACAGACGCATGTTGCGATTAGCAGACTCACGAAGGTAGCAACAACGGCATAGTTGGCAGATCCCATGACCGTTTTGTCATGACAATTGGCATTGGTTTGGAGTGCTAGACTCCGGAGCGTCGGTTAGCTGTCCAGCACTTCAACTGGGCCGGATCTACCCATCATTTAAATTCGTGGCAGGAACTGAAACATCTGCTGATCTACATTTTCATTAGGGAAAATGGGCTGGTGGGGGTTTAACAGGCCAATGTCGTTCCAAGCGAATTAGTGGCGTATTAAAGCACTGTACACGGTAAGTTCGGTTAAACAAGGTTAAATATCCAGGCTTTATAATTACCTTGAGACGTAGTGGTTCCTTTTCCGCAAGCCGTCCCCAAGCCCATGTCCGGCTGATAGTAATGGACGATCAAGACCTCAAAAATTGGCCCCACGCGCAGGGGAGGGTCTCGCGATACTTTGCTAGGAGAATATATTTGGGCTGAGATACACACTTTGCGGTTGATTTCTTTGAAGAATGTGAAATGCCTTCCTTCACTCCCCACTATCATAGCAGATCCAATGATTTTCGTCTAATGGCTTAGCATTCGGATCTTTTTATCTGTTCTCGTGTCATTGGCAAAGCAGGTTGTTGTGCTCCCTGACATTTTTGCGAGTGATATTCTGTGAACCCTCAGGGTTTATTATGTTTTTGGATGCTAAACTAGATATCACCCGCCGCAAGTTGGTAAATGTTTGAATACATGCGGTTTCCTGTGAATGCTCTGGACCGGAAGGCTGAAGGGTGCGGTTAACCCTGGTGTGGTTTGGAACATGCTGAAGTCGCAGCATCAAGAGCCAGTGCCTGTAACGCTGTCATTAATCAAGGGTAGGAGCTCTCTCTTTGCATCGTATGATGAGGAGTATTAGGCTTTGATATCTATGAGGCTTCATTTTGGGCTAGTTCCAATTACGAACTCGTGTTCAACATGTCCGTCGGGTACTTTCCAACTTTGCGGGGCGTTCAAATGCTCACATACCTACAAGGTATACAAACAAGTGCTTCCTCGCTCCTTCCTCGCATCTCGACACGCCCGACTAGCCAAGGTAACGCGTGCCTAGCTAAGCAAACTTCAAAGGAGTTGGAAGTCCAAAGGCTGCCTGTGACAGATTTTTGCACTCCATCTCAACGATTCACCTCAGAAGTCACATACAAAGAACACGGAACGAACCAGCTTCATCACGAATCGCAAGAAGACTGACCGCACACAATTCATTGAACTTCAAGCCTATCATCGACAACATAATTGGGTCTATATTTCCCATAGATCCACGATCAAAGCGCCACTGAGCCTACAAGCTCTACGAAGTATCGCCGCACGAAAAAGGAACAAGGCCAGTTGTATTACCTCCTTGGCATCGACGGCGGCTCTCATTAAACATCACCCCCACTTACCTACCATTCTCAATGTGTCGCACGGTCCATTACACGTCTCGAGCGTGCGCTCACCACTGGCTACAAATTGCCCAGCCCTGCCTTGGCGGCGGCTTCGCCTATTGTTACCAGTTTCGAAATGGGGTAGCACGATACTTGTCGCCCGAGGTCTACGTCGATGGGCTCTGTCCGGATTGCGCGATGCCGGGCCAGTATGATAAGAATTGGGTGCGCATGGTTTTGGACGTCCGCCAACGGTGGCGCTGGGGTCAAGGTCCGTCCAGGGGCGATCCCGGCCTGGAGTGCGTAATCTTGTGAGGTTGAATTGGGGTTTGGAGTGAATGGATGGACATAAGAGGGAGAGGAAGATGTGGTTATGGTTGAATGTATCTACTATGGTATGCAGTTCAGGTTGAGGATACGACCCCAGGCATGAGAATTTGGGGATGCTAGGCGAATGTCGAGCCTATGAGATGAGCACGGGATTTGAACCCCGGGGGATTCGGGAATGCGGCGTGGTATGCGGGCCGTGGACACGAGGTTAACGGGTGTCAGAAAAGGTGGGCCCTTCTTGAAGGGAAAACGGTACGAGATTTGAGGAGTAAGCTTCTGCATATTGCCAAACTAACATTATTCCTAGATTTACCAGGTAAAATACGGTCCAGAAAGAACGGATAAGGCTTGTTTAGCCCCCAACTACCCGCATGGGGTCCGAATGAACGTGAGGCTGGACTACTGTGGTAGCTAATTTGCTGTGACCTCATTACACCCAAGCTTCGTTGCAGTTCCAGAGAGGCGAAGTACACAACACCAAAAACCACTTGAATTATGGAAATCTCCACACGTAGTCCAGAACAACATCATTGTTAATTTTAGACGCAAGAGAAGAAAAAGTCAAAAGGAGCATCCAGCGCATACAACAAGCGACTGCTCTTCGGAACTTGTCACGTGATCCAAATAAAGCTTTGAAGGAATTTCACTCAAGTCTCACGATGACTTCCTGTTTCTCAAATTGTGATCTAAACTATGAAACATCCATCGACCGTATGGGTTAATCAGGGCTAGCTTCTCCCGCCCCCAATGCTTCCAACTCCCGATACTTCGCACGTGCCGTTCTCACGTATATATGAACCGGCCGAGGACTCCTTCCTACTGCTTGACACACTATCTTCCCCCAGTGAGACCAATTTCCTGCACTCTCGCTTTGGCCCAGATGCTTCTTGCACTGCGGGAACTAGAAACGGAGTCACTCTTCCGTCTCCCCTTCCACGGTCGATAGCCACGAAAAACATAGCCCCACCACTGGTACTTGAAGTAGGACCTGGGTCCGGCGTTGTCATCGCCTTCGTCCATGCGCACGCAGAAATACTATTTGGGACAGGCAGCGTGCTGACGGCGGCCATTGATGTGAGTCGGCACGCCTGCGTGGCAACGCAAGAGACAGCAGCTCGGGCTGCCGCGGAAACGACCAAGAGACCATATGGCGAGGAAGGGACAGAAGACACCAGGAAAGGCACAGCGGGCCAGTTCCTCGACGTGCTGCAGGGCGACTTGGTGTCCCCGCTTCGTGGTGGGATAGTGGATGTTCTCATCTTTAACCCGCCTTACGTGCCAACTGAGGAGATGCCGCGGCGATCTGCGGCTAAGGGTACTGAACATGGAATCGCCACATCTGGTGACAGGACGGGGACAGAATCTCCGATACAGTCTCAGCGCGGGGAAGGGGGAGAATATGATGAGGATGATGATGACTACCTCATCTCATTATCATGGGCGGGCGGACGTGATGGCATGGAGACAACAGGCCGGCTCCTTGAGAGCTTACCATATGTGCTTTCAGCTAGAGGGTGCGCATACGTGCTGCTGTGCGCGCAAAACCAACCCGAGGAGGTGAAGAGACGGATAAGAGATGGGCTCCTAGTAGGACGAGAGTGGCACGCGGAAACGGTTGGGTCAAGCGGGAAGAAAGCTGGCTGGGAGAAGTTGCAGGTAATAAGGATATGGAGGAAACTGGCGGAGGAAGAGGAAGCGGGACGGGACGACACGGAAATGAAGTCCAATGGAGGTTATGGAAGCAATGAATGAGCAAACAAGCCAGTCGGAATTGGGTCTGTTCTGGTGGCAGATTATCTTTGCCTGTCTACGACATGATACTGATAGCCTTTTTGGTCTTTCCCATGAATTGAATCTGATCCCCATCGACGCAGGTATATGTATCCGGGATATGATATCTAGGACATGATCTTCTTAACGCTAGTATCAGGACCCATCACAGCCCAAATCCTCAATTTAAATAACCAAGTCGTAGCCATAACCCCCCAATCAAATCATCGCCCTCTCCCTCGTCCACGACCTCTGCCTCTACCCCTTCCACCTCCTCCACGCCCGCCCCGCGTAGCCCGATCCGCCACCTCCTTGCGCGCCTTGTTCTTGGGCTTGACCGAGTCATCGATGAGCAGCGTGTCGAGGGGTAGCGAATCCGGCAAGATGAAGTAACGAATTGTCGAGCCGCGGATGTTCATGGTGTCGAGTTGGATCGGTTCTTGGCCTTTGGAGGTCATCTTGACTGTGCGCAGCGCCGTGTTCATTTGCGGCGACACCGATGTAATGGTGCCGTGGACTATCGTGCCTGTAGGGAAGGGGGCATGATGGTTTAGTTCCGAGGATACCAGGAGAATGCAGAGTGATTGCGAGGGAAGGAGGGGCCGAGGTAGTCTGGGGGGATTAGGTACCATTCTTCAACTCGACTGTCACCGTTTCATTGGCGCATTTCATCAAAAATCTGCGGTTGCCCATTAGTCTTTGCTTCTTCGCTGGGGATACGACGTCTCGCGCGGCCTTCCACTCACCTAACGAGCTTCATGATGGCGGGTTTGGTGCAGGGTCTGGCTCAGCGCCAGCCTCGCAATGTCTTTTTCTTTGGATGAGTGATAATGCGCCGAGTTGGTGGGTCACTGGCCTCCTCGCTGCGCTGCCAAATGTTCGATGCTCTATGGAAAGAGCTTGGAGCTTTTTAACCGATATTGACACGCCAAGGTTTCGAGCTCTAAGTCCTTACTGTACAGTACGGGTACCATGATGAATGAATGTGTGGCAGCTCATCGTGGACGATTGTAGGGTCACGTGATCTTGCAATCGAATCGCAGCGGCAAAAGCCCTTGTGCACTCTGTATCAGTGGATTACCAGTATTACTTACTAAGCTACCGGTATGTACTGTCTACGCGGGAATACACAGCACAACCTGAAAGTTACCACACAGGATCACATACAGAGCTTTTAGAGGCATGCTCATCAAATAAATGTAAGTATTTTCTACTATTTCATTCGTCGAGAAAACAAACCTCAACACGCTAATCTCGTAATCGTGAACTTCATTTCCTCTGAATATCTCATCATACCACAGCGTAGTACCGGTCGTAACCTCATATTTCTTTTTCCAATTTCCCACTTTCTGCTTGCCATGCAAGCTTCTATGTACTAATCACTTGTCTTTTTCCTTCTCGTTCTCCGATACTTTCTCCCATTCGTCCTCCGTGCTGACACTCGACACGGTTCCGGATAAGGCCTTCTCGGACCTTTGTATGAGTTCGCCAACCGGCTCCACAGCTTCGACCTGTCTACTTATGACGGTGGATGGTGGCACAGGAGTGCTCTTTTTCTCCGACCTCTGGAATTGGGCGTCTTCTTCTTGCGTATCCTCATCGTATCGTGGTTGAGCCTGTGTCTTGAGCTTCCTCTCCCGATCATTTCCGCCCAGCCTTGTATCTGGCCCTCTTTCACCCTGACCAGTTTCCCGGCCCGGCCCTACCTCAGTTTCCGTCTCTTCATCGCCGCTGTCTTCACTATCATCGGCCGTCTGTCTTGCGATAGTCTCGGCCTTGGCACGAGCTTCGGCTTCCTTGGCCTGCTCGCGCTGCAGCTCGGCCGCAAACCAGTTCACTGCCCCCCATAACCCAGCACATAGCATCGATAGGATGACGAAGTGTATGCTGCGAGTCGCCGCTAGTAAGGATAGGAGTACGACTTGTAAACTGGCGAAGGTGGCATTCGTCGCTAGGAGAAGCGTCGGTGTTGTGCCCGGCGTGAAGATGGAGTTCCACAGCTCCTCGGCAAAGGATGCCATGGTTTTGATCGGGTTTCTGTCTCTTTCGCTGCCTTCTTCGGGGTCTGAAGTAAGATCCTGTTGTATGAGTGTTGTTCTCAACAGCTTTGTGTTGTGTCAGATGGAAATATGCCGTAGTGATAGGTCGTGGGGTTTTGGTAGTGAATATCTTGGGAAGAGGCGATAGTTGTTCGTCAAGCTCCCGGAGGTGAGCCGATGGAAATTTTCGTCGCGCACGTCCTTCGTAGTCGTCTCCTTAATGTTCACCCGACTATCGTCGACTATTTCCGTCGGTTGCTATTGTTTTTGGACGTTAAATAATCACAAGTGCGCTATCGGTGTTGTGTTGGGCGTTATCGGCTAGAAGACGAAGATCTGAGTCTCAAATCAAGCTAGCAGGGAATGACCTACCTGCCGTAACCGCACTGCCACATGGTGCTCAGGTCAGATCTACCGTACGGGCTGCCATTTGCCCGTTTGATGTGAGTGGCACCTAAATTTGGTGCTGGTGCCGTGTCACACACCCCCCCCTCAACGCGTGACATGAAATTTTGGTCGTCTGCGCCACGGTAGAGAGGCATCGCCGGAATTTAGAATGAGCGACACAAGTGACTCGTCAAACTCAAAATAGATATCCCGTGTCTACCCTTTTTGCACAATCCAAACAAGAAGCGAAGTCATTCTGCTCCTACAATCCTGTTGAAAGTACCGACACGGAGGAGCGGGGCCCTGGTTGAAAGTGAGGTCCTCTCAGACTCGATTCCCGATGACAATATGACAAGGTGAGATGAACTTCGAATCTCATTTCCATCATTCTTGAGATGAATTTGAAATCTTGATTTCGAAGTTGAGTTGTTGAGATATTCATGTATCACTCGGATATCAGAACATTGGATTGTAAATTTGTACAAGTCTCATGGCGGCCCAACAGGAAGGGCAAGTGGGGACATGGCGGGGTAACGAGCGGGTCGCAGCGTTAAGAGGGGTTTGAGCCTCTGGGGCCAGAACTCCTCGCATACAGTACCACGTTCAATACCTCCAAAGGACCTCTGTTGGGCAGATAATTACCTAGAAGATGACTACTGAAGCAGATGCTTTGGCGTTGGCACTTTGAACTTCCGTTCATTGGGACCCCGATCTCCAGGTCTGATCGCATGTTGGTGAGACATGTGATCACGATGTGCTGGCAAACATTGTAACCCGCCTTACCGGGAAGCGCACACTATGGGGTATAGTACTGTGTACTTCCCGGTAAGGCGGGCTACCGGTAGCTGGTCGAGCTGCTTTCGAGAAGACAGCTCTACAAACACTGAACACAAAAACCGTTTGCTCGTGTCACCTAGGTTCGGACATGTATGTCTTAGCCAGCAGGTATGAAGACCCTTTGAATTGGGAACAGAGGAATATATAATTAGGTATCAGAAGAAGCCAGTGACCTCTCATCTCCGCCAATTCCCTTGCTCTTATTTCCATAATTGTCTAGGCAATAAATCCCGACTTCTTATAATCGCATGGTCATGACCCAGAACGAGAACCATGAACGCCTCCCTTCTTCCTGGACACGGGAATCTGATGGAAATCTGAGAAGTTTGTTGCTGTGTGGTAGTGTAAGGAGGTTTGAGAAGTGTGGATGTCTTGGATCGAACAAGTTTGGCTTGAAGAGTTTCGAGTGCCATTTTGATTAGGTGGTCTGGATGTAGGAATTACGAGGGCACAGAGAAGGCATCCCGATGCAAGCAAGTCATGTTATGAAGTATTACAGTCCTGCTCTTCGCGTCTTGTGGCAAGCATCAATGGTGTATGGCTTGAAGATATTTTGTACAGTAATACCTAACTCAGGTGACGTTGTACTGTGCTGTGTGGTGACATTGCTCTGAGAGGGCAGCCTGCGTCGGAAATATAGAGATCAGCGAAAGAATTCCTGATACTACCTCCGGTACATGGGAGCTGTAAAACCATGCGGTAGTTGCATTGAAATGCATCAATTACCATGAGCCAGAATGGCAGCTCAAGATGGTTTCTCACAAGCGCTGTGGTATTCGCGAGTATGGTATCGCAGCAGTAAGTACACTCAGTACGCACGGTACGGCACTACTGTAGAGCTCAAAGGTTCGTTCCGGGCCAGGTACCTACCTGAAATTGCTGTGCAACTTACCTCAGTACAAGTGTAGGCTCTGGTGGGTTCAAATTTAGTTATCAGACAGTATCTCCAGAGACGCGTTAAATGGCCTGAGGTTTAGATGACTGACCCTGCGTGTGGTGAACTCGCAGAACCTGCCAATGACAGCTATCTGTGCATCATCGTATAACTTCACATCACCTGGCAGCCTCGTTTCCGACGAGGCTGATGCGGACGGGAATGCTTGACCCACGAGCCGCCGATACCACTTGACATTGTGATAAGACAGTAAGGCGCTGCACACGGTACTGAGCCAATCGCAACGAGTTGACGGAGTAGGCTTACCGCCAAAATCACATAGCACAGAGCTGCTGCATCGTCATCTTTCATTTCAGTTCTTGCGTGCGCGCCACCGCCGAGGCCAAATGGCCTAGCCTGAGCTCGGGACGGACACGACATAATCCAAGCTGTTCAAGATGGCATCGAGCTCGAATGCGCCGGCGGGCAAATGCGATGCGCCCGGGCGTGATCTACCGATGAACTTTCTTCAGCAGTACTTAATCAAGAAGGGTCAAGAGGGCGAGTGGGATGCTGTTAAAAGCAAGAAAGGACCACTGCATCTCCTGGATCTACCGGTTGACGTTCTACGGCTCGTCGTGGAGGAGATCACGCATACCAACGACCTGACGTCTCTGGCACTCACGAACTCGACGCTCTACCGTCTCGCGGTTCCTCACATATACGCCCGATTTGATATTGTGTGGCCCGACTCGTCCGTCACGACTAATGATTCTAATAAGAGCGTCGATGCGTTGACTTATGGCCTGTCGACGTTGTGTCTGGGGAGCAAGTTCTCGCAGATGTCGCGATGGCTGAGGGGTGGAAGGCCAGACAGGCGGGGATCGGGACAACGGCTAGCCAACAATCAATATGCCACATATACACGCAAGTTCTCATTGGGTAATGGGCCTACCGACTGGGTGGCGGAGTATCTCATCACCAAGGAATCGGGGAAAATGCTGGGTACTCTTGTCTCCATGGCCATTGCCAAGATGGTCAACCTCGAGGCTTTCGTATGGGACATGCCGACCGGCGTTCTATCGGATGTTTTCCTGGCTCTGGCCTCTCTTCAGGACCACTACGATGACGGCTACTCCAAATTAGAAAAGGTTTGGATTCGCTGGCATGATAACTCGGAGGTGGCAGGTCGAACCGCCGCACCCCCGAGCCCAGCCGTTCAAACCACAGCTGCTATGGCGATGGCGATGCCAACGGCTATACCAGGAACCATACCAGGAACCATACCAGGAACTGTGCCGGGTGGGCTGCCAGCGGTTACTATCAACAACCATCTGGACCCGGCCAGTTATAGCATTGACACGATACGACCACCGCCCCGCTACATTGAAAGTCACGTGGAATATCCTACTTTCAGTGTGCTTCCACCTCTCAAGAGCCTCACAGTTCTGGACATTGATGAGATCGCTTACTTGGACGAAATGTCCATTCTTCTCGAGCGATCACAGGGCGTGCTTCAAGAATTACGCATCAGTGTATCGCCGCGAGCTTCAAATCAAGACTTTGCCGCCTGCTGGGATGGCCCCGAGTTTAAGCAACTGGACCTGGAAGCGCGGTGGCCTGGTGAGAGCTCCGTCAGCGATAAACGGCTTGGAGGTGTTTTGGGCGTTCTGGTTGGGAGGATATATGAGATCCGGCCGAGGGGTAGAACGAAACGAATGCCGCCTCCAGATCCTGCTCTGACCTTCAATGAACATACAATTATCGAAGCTCCCGAAGCTGCTGACGGCGAATCGAATGTGAGTGTGAATGGTGTGGGCATCGGTTTCGGCGACGGGGCCGGCTCTCCGACCCCGAATGGACTGAACGGACTGAACGGGAACGGGTTCTCGAACGGGGTTCCACAGAATGGTGTATCTAATCCAACAACAGAGACTATGCCGGCCATCAAACGATTGGAAGGCAAGCTGAAGTTGCAGACTCTGGAGCTCGAGCGGATCCCCCTTTCCATGCAGGTCTGCTTAAGGGCCCTGGATTGGACAATGCTCACCAACTTAACCCTTCTCAATTGCGGCCAGCATAAGACACTGTGGAAGCTACTGAGGAAGAACTATCTGCCCACGCCACCTCCCCACGGCTCTTCTAACAAGACACCGCAGTATCACTTGGCTTTGAAAAAGATCCATGTTGACGTCACTACAGCCGCTCTCATCAGCTTCATCAAGGAAACACTAGCCCCAAATTCCCTTCAAGTCTTGTTTCTCCAAGACAAGCGGCGGGAAGCTGTACCTGTGGTGAGCATTGAACAGATTTTCAAGGGAACTCTGCGACGCCACAGTTCAAGTTTGAAACAACTTATGCTTGACAGCAGCGAGAAGGACGAAATCGGACGATGGCGACATTGGGTCCTCACCACCGAGATGGTTAATTACATCGCTAGTGGGCGCATGGTCAACCTCAAAGAGCTCGCCGCCTGTTTCCACTACCGAGATTGGGTAAGCCGTTTCTCTTGCTGACTTTTTTTTTTTTTGGTGAGCGAAACGAGGCTAACATCAAGCAGCACCCTTTTTTGCAACAACTTCCAAACATGCCGCAACTGCGATCCATCTATATTCCACAAATGAGCGATCATATCAACGGGAATTTCGAGCCCAAGGAGTTGGCCCTGCAGCTGGTCGACATCGCGGCCATACGCCCAGAGATCCAACTATGCTACATTGGCATAAGCGAGAAGTGTTTCGAGATTCTTGAGACTTCCAACAGCGGAACCAATACAAACCTGACGTCAGATCATGTCAACACATCAAACGGCCACAACCACCAGCAACAGGAGAACGCGGGCGCTGTTTCCGTCAACCCTGCGCCTGCTGCGAATGCGGACGATGAGGATGGCGACGACGGTGACGATAACGATAACAGCGACGGTGACGACGAAACCGAGGATGAGGGTGTCAGTCCCACCGACGATGAATCTACTGAGGTTTCGGATAATGAGTCAGTGGCCGATTCCATGTTCCGGGAAGCGGAGCCAACCAGGTGTGCCAAGTTACGGTTACGTGAAATACTGTTCTATGATGATAAGGTGGCCATATTTAAGGCGCGCCATGGGAAATTGTGAAGTGTCCTGAAAACTAAGTACAGTTCGACATGGACGGGATGACGAGCTCCCAAAAAATTGCTCTAGCCTACCCAGAATGGCGACGATGATGCTAGAGAATTTGCCATCAGCTCGCCTCGAGAAAACGGGGGCGGCAAGGAAACAAATGGGCGAACAGGAAAAAGAAAGGGGGGGGGGGGCGATGTTTTATTTCGGCGGGTCTACGGATCCGCCGTGCGTTTTTTTTTTTCTGGCTATCAGAACGTTTTTTGCTTCGCAGTTTCGGAAATACCGTCAGCGTTCTTGGAAGTCTAGTAGTGGATGTATGAATTGCTTGCCTTACCAACACATATACCTTACCTTGCTTAGCATACTCGAGCAGTGTGCAATGTCTAGTCTGTATCCTAAAGACGAGCTAGCCGCCTTGTCTGTATCCAGAAGGCATGATATATTGTAGCAAATGAGCTTTATTTTCTGCCCTTCAAATGGGTTGTTTGTAAGATCTGGCATTTTCCCAGGAAGATACAAGAATGGCATTGTATTGCACGCCAAGCGGAGTTTTGGTTCCTACAGTGTGTACGTACGTACGGGTTGCAGATGTGGAATGGTGGAAGATGGCGATTAAGAAGGCGGCTAATTGTATCGGAGTCGGCCCCTTTTATCCCTCAATATCGTGGTTCCTCCCGAGCATCCTCTAGGCAGTCTTCGACGCATTCCTACGCCCACTAATTGGCTCCAACGCAGAGGATTGGCATAGCTTGAATGGCCGCTGGAGCTATCGGTACGTAGACTTGCCTAGTCCAAGTCACAGGGGACTAATATTCCTTGGAATTCCCTGTAAGGCGAGCCGGGATCATGACACGGGGCAGTGTACACTAGGCCTTGGACCGACCGTGATGCAGGCAAGACAGTGAGTGTCGAACCACATCACCTGGAGAAGCGAGCGATAGGCCTAGCTCTGGTAGCTTCATGAGGCGGGCTTACGGTACCTACTATAATAGGGAAGTGGTCAGCGAAGTACGGGGACAGGAGGGGGGGCGTGCCTAACAATGTATCGACCCTTGCAGCAGTATAATATAGAGACTGTCAGAGACTTACCATGCGACAGGACTCAAAATAATGCTCGGATAGTACCCGAGCAATGAGGGGGCTACCACTGCAAGGCCTCACAACCGAGGTTTCAAACCTGGCGAGTACTATATGCTATCGGGCGGCTGGTGTAGGTATGTATGTATGTAAGTTCTGGGATCTGGCGTCTTCGCTAGTGAATCTCCCCCATGTCGGGAAATTTCCCAAAGCGTTTTCCCAGCACTGTCTTTATGTGATACCTGGTCGCCGAAGTGACCAACGGCTGGACCATGATATGTGCGCAACCAGCTCTACCTTGCCTCCGCCTTACCGAAAGTACGCCAGTCGAGGAAAAATGAAAAGATAGAATGAAAAACCAGCGAATTGGGGGAGTTTTTTCTCCCCCGGATAGACAGGCTTTGTGTGCAACGATAGAGGTAAGATGGAGATTTTTTTTGCTGGTCTGGGTTGTCACTCCTTCCCGGAATTGCATTGCCAATGAGAAGCCCCCGTAGGCTGGCCCATCGCGACGAGCAAGCATGAGGGGGCCGTGGTGAAACAAGAAGTGGCTGGTCGTGTCAAGCCTTTTTTTATATTAATAGCTTGGGTTTCCCCATGTCACCATCACCGCTGCTTTCTTGCTACATGCTGGGCCTCGGCTTGACCTGGCATGTCCCGATACTGTAATTACTGTAGGCTTCAGCACAATTCAAGTTACGGGCGAGGACCTCCGGCTTGAACTGTTCGTAAATGACTGTAGATTTCCAACGAAGTTCTGGTCCTGTAGATTGTCATGCCCATGGTGAACTAGTAATAAATGTTCGCGGCAGTGTCAACCCTAATTCAATCGGATTCAGTTTATGGATGGACTAGATTAATGACGTCCGATCAGTGTAGTGCTGTATTTTAGATTTATTTCCAGAGTGGATTTTTTTTTAGATGTATCCTTTCAGAAGACACAACAAGGGCGAGCAGAAGGTCCAGATGTGTGGAGGGATGTACTGTAGCTAGACATGGTCATTTTAAGTCCAGTATCCTCGCCAGGGCCGGAGTGAGTGGTTGTTTCTTGGCAGTTGTCGCTAAGAGCGACACATTGCTTCACGTATTGGCCACGAGAAAACTAAAAAATGACTACAGACCAGCTGAATCTCGCTGTGGATGGAGCAGGATTTCTAACGGGGGTGGGGCTTCAAACGAGTGCCGGTATCGCCATATTGCCATAGTGGAATATCAGGGTTGAACAACTTGGAAGAATCTGGATTGATTGTTTAAACCAAGACTTAGATTGTGACAAACGATGGTCAACTTTATGTTGCAGCTACTTTTAATCAATAATGAGATCCAGCCTTAATTCATCTGCTCCGATGTCCAGAACTGGATTGATTGAATTATGGTCGACACTGGTTTGTGGTCACGTTAATCTCAGCACAGACGTACAAACGCTACATCACGGCACCGTACCAATATGCAGGTACGGTACCCAGCTTGCGCATTCCCTCTCATCGGATACCACGGCTTTGAATCAAGACTGCCCTCTGTGGAAGCAATTTTATACTCGGTTTGTTTCCTGAAAACGTGATACTCTCGCAAGCCCTCCTTTTCGCTCTCCGTGCTCTGGGACCCGGAGTAGTGAGGAAGGGCACCCAATACCTTGCGAAGAGTCAACGTAACATCTGTAAAAGCAGACGCCCACCGTACCGGTATTCAAACCTGTCACCCCTAACAACGACAGCATCGTCCAAACAGTCCGCGAACATCAACAATAACGGTGTAATCATGAGAAGAGAAGCCTAAGATATGGCGATGTCAATGACCCAGGAGACGCGCTGGATGGATAAGAAGCGGAGGGTATTTCATTCCGTCTTCCAAACCCACGATGCTACGGCGCAATCCACCCTGTTTTCCACCTTTCTGGGAACATGTCCCGTGCCCTTCAACCCTTCCCCCGTGGAACCTGATGCCAGCGACCAGGCCCGCTACGACAGGTCCCGGAAGATCGTCACCTCGTGCATCACCCTTCCGGATTCTTTGACTGCCGAAGACTCGTTTGGCTCCCTGCCCACCAACTCGCAGGATATCGATGCCGATTTCCGCGAGGCCCTTCGCGACGTCATGCAACCTGGGTCACGGCTCCCAGCCGCCGTTCTTGGGCGGGATGCCGTGGATATCTTGTCGTGGCACACTCAACAGGTGCGATTGCACTTTGTCAATTGCGTGCTGCCGTATCTTAATGCGTGCAACCTTCACTCGGAACATAGTGAGGTCCTCATAGGGGGCATCCGCACCCTGGAGGCTGCCCAAAGACAGTATATGTACGGGCTATCGCTTATCATGTGCGAGATGGAGGAGCCCGAGGTTGCTCGTGTTGCCAGTCAATTTCTGCGAGAATTACACGCCATTGTAGGAAGCGCCCCCTCCACTACGCTCCTGGACTCTCTGAGAAGAACTATGAGGGATCTGATGGGCGCTGCGCTGGGATTATCAGATGGTTTGGCTTTCAAAAGAGGACGCAATATTGAGCCCTCTGATAAGTCTAACGAAGCGACGCGGGAACTGTTGCAACTTGTCGATACTCTCAAGAACATTGGTTTGGCTGGGGAGAGATTTCAAATTTTGTTTGCCGAGCTCCTGGACGACATGATGAGTCTCTACGTACAAATGAGATTTAGAGGCCAATGGAAGTCAACAAAAAGTAGACACGGAAAAGAAACCGTTGCCCAGGTCAGCTGTGTCCGGCATCTAAGCGACTGGATTGAAAATCGATATTGCCGGCTCGCTGTGGAAGTGATGAGTTACTTGGATAATGTTCAAGTATCATGGACTGACGTGGAGAAATGGAAAGAAGTTGCAGTTGGGAAATTGGCGGCACTACGCATCGAAGAACTCTTCGATATGGTGGTCGCTTGGCCAAACAGTGAGGGTGGGGTGGATGACCTTCGCTATGCCGTGACGACGCCTCAGCGCCGCCTCCAATTGACCAACTCTTTCTCGACAGCGTTGGAGAAACGTCTACTGCATTCGGGACGCTCAACGCTGGAGATTCTTCGTACATATATTTCCATGATAAGGACTTTTCAAAAGCTGGACCATTCACGAGTTCTACTAGATCGCGTTGCATACTCGCTACAGCTCTATCTCTGCACCCGAGAGGACACGGTCCGTATCATCGTCACCAGTCTCTTGTCTACTGCCAACGAAGACAAGACCGAGGCGCGCAAAACAAAACTCATTGAGCTTGCAGAAATGCTCCATGATCCCGAGCAGTTCCGTACAGAGCGACAAGACGAAGAGTGGGATGATCATACTTGGGTGCCCCCTCCTGTAGATGCAGGCTCCAACTACAGGCGACGCAAGTCAGAGGATGTGATCGGGACACTTATTGTGGCATTAGGATCGCCGGAAATCTTCATCAAGGAATTCCAAAACATCATTGGCCAACGTCTCCTCTCAGAGCAGTCCAGTTTCGAGCAGGAAATCGTCGTGCTCGACCTTCTGAAAAAGCGCTTTGGCGAGTCGTCTTTGCAGGCGTGTGATGTCATGATTCGTGACATTCAAGACTCGCGACGCTTAGACGGGGACATTAATCGTAGCACCACGAACCATCCGAGTGGCGTCCAAAGCGGCTGGAACCTACACGCCAAAATCCTGTCGCGGTTATTCTGGCCTGATATGGGTGACGAACCTTTCGTCGTACCATCTCAAGTTGCTAATATGCAAAAGACGTACGAAGGGGTTTTCGAACACCTGAAACCATCGCGGAAACTAAAATGGTTGAATCATCTCGGTCAGGCCACCGTCGAACTAGAACTCGCCGACCGTACCATTCGTGAGCAGGTGCACACATACAAGGCGACCGTGATCCAAGCGTTTGGCAATGATGATAATGCCCCGGGAGATGAACATGATTCTGTGTCCTGGTCGTTCGAGGACTTATGGCAGCGGCTGCAGATAGATGAAGACTTGCTTACCGCCGCGCTCGAGTTCTGGGAGAAGAAGAAAGTGCTGCGCAGGTTGGCAGACGAGCGCTACCAAGTGATAGAACGGCTCAAGGATCTCGAGTCGGTGGCGACTACATCACCGAGCAAGACTCATCAAACTCATCATTCAGGAACTAAGTCAGGACCAGCAGGGAGTGGCGGCGGTGACCCCAAAGGTCAAATGTACTGGCAGTTCATGGTGGGCATGTTGACCAACACCAGTTCGGCTATGCCGTTGGCTCAGATTGCCATGATGCTCAAGATGTTGATTCCGGACGGGTTCCCTTGGTCAAATGAGGAATTGCAGGAGTTTCTGACAGAGAAGGTGGCGGCAGGGGAGCTGGAGCTGGCAGGGGGCAAGTACCGGCTGGTAAAGAAGTGAGGTGGAAATAGAATATTCCTGGCCAGTTCCACACAGTAATTTGCAAGGTTGGAGGTGCCTTCGCTCACCCCCATACCCCAGTCTTCTGCCCAGTCCTGGTCGGCTCTGGTCGGGGTTAAAACGTGAGCCGTTGATCCCTGTGACATAAGCGGGCGGGTAGACCGTTGCACCCCTCCTTACGCGCGTAAAGACGAACTACCCATGCATCCTAGGTGAACGGGTCAGTGATTGGCTGCTTTACTATAATCGCCGACGTTAATGTTCCTTCGATATCGGGTTGAAGACCCGACATCGACTGCGAGTACACAGTAGCCCTTGATGCTATTATACCATCCATCAAGTACGAAGCATGAATCCCACAGATTGAGGACCCCCACCGACCTCTTCCGAGTAATTACTCGACAGCTGCACTCCTCACCCATCTCTCAGACCATGACGGCTCCCTGTACGACTACCTACTGTGGTCCACCTTGAAGTTATCGTCTCCTTATACCCAACATGGCAGGCCCCGTCCGGCATATGATTGATCTCCCCAAGCTCGAGCGCTACCTCAGCACCCACGCGCCCGAGATAGCACTGCCACTCACCATACATCAGTTTACTTTCGGCCAGTCCAATCCAACGTACCTGTTGACTTCGCAGCGCACCCACCGTCGCTATGTGCTGCGCAAGAAACCCCCGGGCCAGCTCTTGTCCAAGACGGCGCATAAGGTTGAGCGCGAATTCCGGGTTATCTCAGCCCTGTCGGAATCGAAATCGAACGTTCCCGTGCCCAGACCGTTGTGCCTGTGCACCGACGAGGATGTCATGGGCACCCCGTTCTATGTCATGGAGTTTCTGGACGGGAGGGTGATTCAGGATCCCGCCATGGTGGCTGACGATGAGAACGACCACGACGACAAGAGTGGCGCCAGAATCCTGATCAGACCTGATGAGCGCACGGCCCTTTGGCGCACTGCCGTCACGACCCTGGCCCGGCTGCACAGGGTGGATGTGGAGAGTGTGGGGCTGGGGGATTTTGGGGGAGGGGGGCGAGCTGTCTCCGCGAGCACGCACACCGATGCTACCGCCGGCTCGTTCTACTCCCGTCAGCTCGCTACGTGGAACAAGATATGCGCAGCCCAGGCCAGCACGAGGGACGTTGAGACGGATGAGCCTGTGGGACCACTGCCCCACATGGATGAGCTGGTGTCATACTTTTCAGACGAGGCCAGACGGCCCCGAGTTCGCGAGACGCTTGTTCACGGGGATTACAAGATTGACAATCTCGTGTTTTCCAAGCCCGGAACGACTGACATTCTCGGGGTGCTGGATTGGGAGATGAGCACTATAGGACACCCCCTATCCGATCTGGCTAATCTAGTACATCCGTTTACTATGGCCCAGGTCGTGGCGGCTGCTTCTTCCTCTTCTCCTTCGAGTAGCCACAAGGGTAACAGTGACCCAAGCAGTGGAAGCAATAAAAGCGCTAGCAGTAGCAGTCTTAAAGATCAGTCACACTCATCAGACGCGATGATAACCCCCCCGCCTATTCTCAGCTCATCCGCTGCCTTCCTGCCCGGCGCTACCCCTGGCCTGCCGCCCCTCCAGACGATTCTCTCTTGGTACGCGGAGACAGCCGGGTGGGACCCGCAGCCGGAGCTGGGCTGGGCAACTGCGTTCACCATGTTCCGGACCGCCGCGGTGGCCCAGGGCATCGCGGCGAGAGTGGCGAGGCGGCAGGCGAGCAGCGACCAGGCGAAGCAGTACGCTGCGTCGAGGGGGGTCGTAGCTAAATATGCATGGCGGCTTGTGAGAGCGGAGATGGAGAAAGAGAGTGGGGCGGAAGAAGGCCAGGAGGGGAGGTCTAAGTTGTGACGAAGGCATGTAGGACTGCGAAGAGGATGGAATGGAATGCAGGAAGGCTTTGTTCATTATATACTGGCTGTAGATGTTTGACCATTTCTCTCTAGCTTTGATGACACACTGAATCGTTTACCGTATCTGTTGAACGTTTTACGCACTTGATCGAGATATCTACAGCCATCCAGGTTGTCGAAAAGAGGTAGCACGAGAAACGACACTAATCCGAAGCAACCAAGCTCAAGGGCTTGATCCAAATGCCAAAACTAGCGGGGATGTAAGATTTGAAATTACATCACACCTCGTACCTGGCGCAATCTCAACGTTTTCACTACACAGTAGTTCCTGAAACGTCGTGGACCACAAAGCACCCTGATAATTGAGACTCGGCCTGCTCCGATAGTTACCGGCAACTCATTACGCATTCTCACGTACGAATCTCGGAGACCCCACTAGTGTTCGTAGCGTCACAGTAATCTACGTAGTAGAGCTATCGATTGCTTACAGAAATAGCGTGTATGGGACGGCGATTCATGTTTGCGAGTTGGCGCAAATTTCTAACCAAGTCTCCTAAATTGGCTGCTTGAATCGAATCCTTAGTAAGCACGATCTTACTAGCGCCATTGACGCTAGCAACCTGTAGTCCTAAACTATGAATAAGGTGTAATCAATGCCTGATTTGCGATTGCAATCGAGACTTGGCTGGTCTTGGCCTCCTCATATCATGGGCGAAGGAAGCGGATCGAAGAACGACTTGCCCCCCTGCAAAGCCTAGACCGCTGATTGCATATTCCACCTAGTTTGGTTGAACGTCCACGCACGTTAATCAAGAAAAGATATGCATCAAGATCTCACCCAAGCGCTCTCACTGCATGCATTAGATGAGTTGGTTGTTTTGGGGGCAGAAGATTCGCTTGGGTTTCTGTTCTTCCATATCCCTTATGATTAATGCACATGATCTTGCCTGAATAGGAAGTGAGTTTCTGAATGCTCCGGCCTACCATCCGAACGGACTGGAGAACGTTTGCCATATATCCGACTCCTAATCCTGCCCTTGCCTTGTCTTGGCCCGGTTGCTCACTGTCCATGTGTGTTTTTGTGCCCTGCTCCTAAATGTTTCTCGTGTACCTGTTCGCAATGTCCGTGCCACAGCCCTATCCCTTGCACATAGAGAGGGGAAAGGGGGAGATAGAAACGAAGAAGTCAACGCTGTTACTGGCTCTAGATAATGGCTACCAAAGCATGAGAATCCGACAAACCGCTAGTTCCCTAATGCTGTACCGTGGCTTCTCTGCCCCCTTCCCTGAATTGGTGGTCTCCCATGTGCAAACAGTCCGCTCTCTTCTCTCTCTCGCGATCGGCTGTACAAACTGTGAGTCCGGTAGTTGAGCCGATCGCTAACTACTCAAGAACCTCTCGCTGTTCGTCGCATACGTTGAACAGAGGGGAATGCGAATCGAAGTTGATAGAGATGACTCAAAATAAAAGCTCTAGCTCAAAGTGAGAGGCGCTCTAGTGTTTGAAAAATTCGGGTGATGCCTCCATAAACCATAATCGCGCGATATCAGAATTGGGAAAATTTTGCGGGGTCGTGTTTGTGGCTTCCCACTATGTGCTTCTCCGTATGTGCATAGAACTAGAATTCCAAGCCAAACGCCTAACAATGCCATCCCAGCTGGGAAAATGCTCAAAAACAAACGTAAAACGTAAACGTAAACATAAGAATGAAAAATAAAAGTATAGTAATCGCGCGTGTCTCGACATGGGGCAGGTATCTCGATCGAGATCATCGAGAGCCAAAGGAGAGAACAGAAAGGTAGGTAATGCGCAACATATCAAGCAAACACCCAATGCCGAAAGGCCAGATCCAATGATACAATTGTCTACGCAACGAACCGAAACGAGGATATAAAAGCGAATTGTTGTTGTGCGCCCAATAACATGCTGACTGTGAGGAGTGCAAGTTAATTAACAGCCCTTAACCACCAATCCATAACTAGTCATTTCATTTTTAGGTTGGTGGTTGCGGGGGATGTGGAGGATGTGGATGATTTGATAGATAGTCGGGGATTGGATATCGCTCATCTGGTCCTGTAGGTGGCCCTGAGACAGGAGGTCGCTGAAGCTGACTCCAATGAGGAGGGAAGGCATATGGATCAGACCCCAGGCTCCGCACGTTGAGGGGGTTCGGAAGGGGAGGCATGGCGGAATGCATGCTTTGGTACATGACTGGCATGTACGACGGGGCCTCAACAGGGCGAGGTGGGGATTGTGGGCCTGTAAAGGCAACAGAGTGTCGCTGGTAGGGGGCAACATTACTGTAGGGTCGGTTCTGGCCAAGCTGCTGCGGGTGACTAGTTGTCAGTAGAGGTGCCACCATATTTCCAAGATGGTGATGATGATGATGATAATGATGATGGTGATGATGATGATCAGGACCACTTGAGTGAAGTAGCGAGAAACGGACCGCATTCTGGGCCTGAGCTGCTGCCACATTCATGTACGACGTTCGACTTGAAGGTGGAGATGCCCGAAGACTACCATGGCGTACTCGAGGCCTCCTTCGGGTTTCCCGGTTTTCGAAGTCGCCGGCAGGCGACCGCCTTTCGAACGAAGCTTGGAAGCTCGCTCGGTTTTCGCGTCGATGTGCCATAGCAATCGATGTTTCATCTGCATCACTAAAAGATCTGCCCAGTCAATCAGCTGTTTTTATTTTATTTCATTTTTCTACTATGACGTGATGTGGTTGTGGCTGTGGAATGGCAGTGGTAATGTTAGAAGTGACAGTCGTGATCGAGAGGAGCACAAACCCAGAGAGATTGTCTGATAGGCCTTGATACGAAGGATACAGCGAGCGGCTTTGAGGCCCTAATGGCATGTCACGCCTAGGACCGGGCTGAAAAGTGGCCATGTGGGCTTGCTGCTGCTGAATGAACTGCAAGACAGCTCGTGGGCAGCCGTGTCGTAGTGAGGTTTCGGACGGTAATTTATCACGGCAGTACGGACAACTATCCGAATCCTCAAACCACTTCTTTATACAATGATCCCCAAACACGTGTTTGCATTTAGGAAGACGCAGAGGCATTTCGTTAATGCCTTCAGGGTTTTCCACCCCGTAATCATTGTAACAGATGACACAGCCTAGATCAGGGTCAGTACACCCAATTCATGTGTGCTTGTACGTGTATTTCTTCGCATGGGCATGACATTTCTCGCCATGTGTCACATGACTTATCAGAAGTGTTATCGCACACAAGAGTCATGACAAGAACAAGAGCAACAAGAAAAGACAATCAGAGTCGTGCTTACTTCGATCATTTTCGGGTAAATCGTCAATGTTAATGCTCTCGAGTGAAGCGATAGCCGATCGACTGACAACCCGCTTCCCCGCGACAGAACCTCGGAGCAGCTGCTGAGCCCTAATCCTCTCCTCTGGTGGTATGAAAGCAGCTGCGCCCGGGTTGGTTGCTTCCATGTAGGCCATCGTGGACATATCATCGGTCGGGTCAGACTCCCCATCGCTCGATGTGTCTGAGCCAGGAGCAGGGATACGCGCAGCCCTGGGCCCAGTGCCGTCAGTGATATCGCGTGGGGAGAAGTAGCTCAAGGTGAAAGACACGGCACCAAGCGGCATGCCAGGCGGACCATTCTCATTCAGAACGCTAGGTATCGGCAAAGGTAGACTTGGGCGTGGTAACCGGCTCAAGTCTATGGCTGGTGAGTGCGAGTTCCTACGAGAGAATCCATCTCCCAGATGAGACGATGCTGGCCTACCTGTTTGGGGTCCCATCCCTTGTGAGCCATTATCCATTTCGCTTCTTATTCCTGGGTCTTGATTGTTGCCTTCTCGGGTTGGCGATGGAAGAGCAGAACTCTCAGACGCGTTGTGGGCCGGATTGGACCTGTGAATGATTATTAGCTGTAAGAGCGCATGTGCTTCCCTCTATCTAGAACCACTTTTGAAACAAATGACAAATCCGAAACAAGCATGACTCCGGAAACCTACGGATTTGCAAGAGCAAAAGTTGATGCAGTGTAGTTGATGGGGGAGACCGCATTTGCTGGTGACTGCGAATCTGGATTGCTGTTGCCGCCGGTATAGCCAATTTGACTATGTTGCGCTGGAGCTGATCCACCTATCCTTCCCAAATTGGGCATGGCGGGCGGACGATAATGGCCACCGTATGGCGTATGTGAGGGAAGGTGACTTGAATGGTTGTTGGAATGGTTCATGTTAAAGCCATCTTGCCCAGACATGGGAGAGTATTGGCCGTTATGACCAGAGCTGTGGTGGGTGTTAAGACTGGGGTTTTGGGTGTTGCTATTGTTGTGGTTATGAGCATGATTTGCAGCAAGTGCAGGTTGACCAGGCCTTGATGTAGGGCCACCATGATGTATATTGGCTAAATGGTTTGGTGGTGGGAGAGCATTGGATTGAGATGCAAGTGGGCCTGACGAGTAAGCTTGTTGCCAGACTGACTGTCTCGGATTCATATTGACATGGGGATATTGCCGTCCAGGCCACCAATTGTTATTATTGGCGACGTTTCCGTGGACGGGATCATAATGAAAGCCGCCACGACGTGAACTAGATAATCCCGCAATATGGTTCTGCTCAGCAGCTGCGCGCAATGCAGGACACGGCGAGCTAGTCGTTTGTTGTGGCTGCTGCGGCGGTGGCGGTTGCTGATGTTGGTTGTGATGATGGGGGTTATGATGATGGTGATGATTCTGGTGGTGATGTTGTTGTTGGTGAGGATGATCCATGGCCATGGACGACGGAGGTGGGCCTCGATCTTGGGATATACCGTGATGGTGACTGCCAAAGTCCATGGATCCAGCCTCCATGGTGGACTTTGATAGAGAACCAAAGTGGTGCGCCTTGGCCAAAATACTCAATCTGGTCTCTCTTTTCTTTACCTTCCCTCGCTTCGAAAACTCTTGCTTTCTCCCACTTCCTCGTTGCCTTCCTCTCCCTGGTCCTGTTATTGTAGCTGTAACTGCAGCTGCAACCGCAATTGTGCCTGGCCTTGATCTCGTTGTAGCTGCCACGGGTCCTGTTTTACTGTGACCGGATCATGAAAGCTTTTGGAAGCGCGTACCCGGGTAAGGCGTCATTCCATCCCCCACCCGATTCAACGTTTGATTCTTTCTGTTTTCCTTCCTTGCTTTTCACCTCTTGGTTCTTGCCACGCACTATGAGCCAATGACAGCGTCCCAAGCTCGCCCGAAATACCGCACCCCGTGAGGTCGTCCGTGAGAGACGAGAAGGAGGGGCACGTATTCAATGTCGGGATAGGAGATGGTCATGAGATGCGGGTAGATTGGTTGTGGACAAGAGCGAATGGGCTCGTTATCTGAGGGCGATAGTACTAGGATGAGTCCGACCGAGTCCTACTTCGAGCTCGCCCTAAGGCTCTCTCGCAGGCTGCCAAATTCTCGGGATCTCGGCGTCTTAGGCTGTCGATCGACGTCAGATCTCAACGGAGGGGAGACCGTGCGTGGACGATAACGATATTAACGTAATCGGTGGGATAGTAGGATTTCGAGTGGATCGTACTATTGATCTCTGTATCATATGTACAGAAGAGAACAATCCCCTAGGAAAAGCACTATCAGGTTGGATGTTGGAGTCCAAGAGAAGTTAATTACCAATGTCAATGTGTAGCTGTAGGCGCATGGGCCGCGGAGGAGGTGGATGGGATGTGCGGCATGGAAGTCGGCGGGGATGACGAGCCGTGCTCAGACTGGAGGTGTCGCGCGGCGGGCATGTACTGGTATAGAGAAGTACCTCACAGTTGTACTTCGTCTCTTGTAAGTGATGTGGTTGAGATTGCCAGTGCTAGAATTGACGGATGCTACGGGAAGAGGAACTAAGATAATAATCAAGACACAGGCACAACACAATCGGAGAAGCGGATCAAGACCGGATCAAGGGCGGATGTGGTCGGAGTTCGGGTCGGTGAGTAACAATAGACGAGCTGGTCAGGTGGGGGACAGCCAACCTACGGGATACTTCGATCTCGACGAAGCCAGGGCGACACGCGGAATACGGACGACGAAGACAAGACGGGCTCCAGTGATTACGATGTCGTGAGTCGCAACTACCATTGAACACAGGAGTACAAGAAGGAACCAGTATCTACACGGCGGTAACTAGTGATTCTGTAAATCCTAGGTGGGATGGATGAGGCAAGAGTTATGGACGTGAAGTGACTGGTCCGGAATACAGGGCAACCCTCAGTAATCGCTGTAGCAGCACCAGCTGCGACAAAACAAAGACTAGACAACACAGCGCTCCGTAAACAGCGTTTTATCGGGCTGGCCAGGTCAGACGGACCAGCAACACCACACTGTGGCCTAGCAGCTGCCAAGTAGCTCAGCACACCAGCGGTAGGTGCGTCGCAGTGGGTGCAAGAGCAGGTGGAGGGGACGCAATCCAATGTGAGTATGAATCTGCGTGAAGTCGAAAATGGCCGCAACGAGGAACAAGCGCAGCTCCTTGCTGGCAATGTCCCCCAACCGACCGTACAGTTGGGGCTTTGCGGCATGTCACTTGCGAGTAAAAAAGGCTGACGCAACAAACTTGCCAGGTTGACAAGGTACTCCAAAAAAAAAAAAAAGAGCCATGGGCCGCGACAGGCGGGAAGGCGAACAGCGGGGCCACTAATGGCGGAACCATGGGGAGAGGGCACTCTTGGCACTCGATGCGCCTAAAACGAGTAATGTGCAAAACAATAACGTAGTGAAAATATTGAGGTTTCACAGAGAACAGTAATTCCTACTACAGTGCTGCAGGTTGGCATGTGCTGTGCACAGCGACCACGAACAGCAACACAGCCGACGAGGTCCATATTACCGAGTCTGCCAGTTGCATCCGAGACGAGGTCATGGAGTCATGGAGGCTTGAAACTACCCAATAAGACTGTGGACCAGCCTTAACAGTTGCGAGATATTGAATGCAGCAGGTATTAAATTCTGATATGTGCCACAGAGTGTGAGTTCAGGGCGAGCGGGCTTGGGCGTAAGCGATGGATTGGCGTGCCGATGGGAAACCAGGAGACAAGGGGATGGAGGGACGAGGGAAGATTGGCTGTTAACAGGCTGAAGCCTGACTGGTAGTGGACTGGCAAGCCGATTGCCGATTGCTGGCTGGCCTTTCACCACTGATCATGGATACTGACGGATGGACTGGGCTCATTGCAGGCGCAACCTACGAACGACGCGACTGATCACCTTCGTTGAAACAGCATGATAGACATCAATAGGGGCGGGTAGGCATGGGTGCGGACAGGCTCAAGAGACACATGCGGCAGTATCAAGCCGTCAATCTCATGGGGCTTGAATTTGGAAGTGGAAGCGGCGGTACCGTAAGTCCGGGTTTGGCCTGGTGTTAGAATCTACCAGTACTGCACGGACAGGCAACGAAGAGATAATTGCTGGTATCGACATGGTCAATCTAGCCAGCTTATCTCTTTAATTCTTTTGATAGCGCCGCTATCATACCGGTATCGGTATCTACGACAGCTCCTCCAGCAACTGATCGTCTGCAGGCGCAGCGTGCTCAACAATAATGCACTTGCAGTGATTGCCAGACCACGGGTTACAGTGAGAATGGGACACTCCTTGAAAAGGTTGGTAACATGACCAGACTGCGTTCAGGCATGTAGTCATTCCTAGTGATCATTAGCGGGTCAACCCTCCAAATTCACCTATCTTCTTTACGTCGGCGAAACAAAATGCAACCTGGAGGGTGGGCGAATCATATCCTATGATATCAGTACCGCTAGGCAATCCGGAGGAAAAGACACATGATAGAAGCACAGTAGTGTTCTCCAGAGTCCTAGCCTGACCTGATCTGGCACGATCTGACTGACCTGCGGCGTGGCGCTGTGTTGGCGCCCACAAGTCGCAGCAAAGTGTCAAAAATTGCCAGTGGATTTCAGCGCTCGATCGCTGTGGGGCAGCAAGTGTTAAAGCCATGCCCATGCTACGGGATTTGACTTTCGAGATGGAGAAGTTGCCTGGGTAGACTTTTTTTCGTCCGCCCGGAATCAAAGCGATGAAGCAACCAAGAGAAACCATCAGTGAGAAGCGCGGAAACCGGGAAGGTAGCATGAATTTTGTCGCAAATTGTGTGACCCCTGAGCAGTTCACTCGCCATGGAAATTACATTTTACCAGCAAACACAAAAAGTCGAAACCATGGAATCCACTTATTCGTGATAGTTGAGTGAATCCCTGAATCCAAAGGAGGGGCCCGTGTGAAGGTATCATAGTGGTCAGAGCGATGATTTCTTCTAGCCCGCGCCACCTGGCCAAGTCGCACAATATTAATGGAAGGTTGCTGCGAGTGTTTCCGTGATGGACCATGAAGAATTTTGATGCCAATCGTATTGCAAAAAATCCACAAGTTGAATTTGATCAGTCACTGGCCAGGCCCTTGACAACGATGCCAGTACAATTAGACGGACAAATAGGGACCCAGGCGGCTGCCAGTCGTCAGTTACCAATCACCAGCTGTCCACTATCGTGCGTTCCGTCCGGTACACAGTATTCTGTTTAGCAAGGAAAGACCGGCACCGGCATAGCTCAGATTCGGTCCTATCGGATTTCAAATGCTAGGCGGTCCACACAGTAATATCACAAGCAAAATCAATCTATGCTCTGTCCGGCAAGTCAAGCCGACAAGATGAATATCCACGAATGTGCATCAATGATCATAAGAGGCACCATTACTCATGAAGGAGGGGCAATTTGGAGAGGCGCTTACATCCTCCTACCTCCGTCTGCACGAATTTATGTCCGCAGTCGTCAGTGTGAAACCAGCACAAACCTGACTGCGTGACTGCGGACATAAATTCGGATAGTATGGTGCAGTTGTTGCCGTATGTTCTGCATATACCCGTCCCTCAGATGGAAAATTCCTCACGAGTTGCGGCCAGCAAGCAATTCAAAATGAGCAGTGTCTGAGAGCATCCCACCCAATACCTGCAAGCACAGCTGGATCAAACACAGCTACCGTACCCGGCACGATGCCAGTATCAAGAGATAACCAATGTAAGCCGCGGCATTCTGAAGCAGAAAAGCAGAACTTGCGCGACCCACTGGGGGCGACAGAGGCACGGGGGGTAGGCGAGATTTCGTCCTGACAGTGCAGAAACCGTACCAATCGCAGACTGGAGCACAAAAAGCAACAAGGTGATGATCCCATTAAGTTGATTGCCGCCGCCGCCTTCCTGCTTGCTTGCCCGCATCAACTGAAAAATCCCCTCATAAACCATTGTTTGGTAGAATCTGTCACGATATCCTTAACCAACGTGACCAGAGAGTTGCAACAGCGTGAGCGGCTTAGCCAGTTCGAGTGATCGTTCAATGAATATGCTAGTAAAACGAGGAATCTTTCGGAGAACAGAGGATCAGCACGACCGCTCAAACCAAGCTTATAATGAATGTGCTATGTTATACAATGAACAAGAAACAGTGAAGGCAAGATGTCCTTCCGAATCGCGCTTATTTAACAATGGCATCTCCACCATCCCACCGATACATGACAAGCCCTGGAATTCAGACCATGTGACACGCGCCATTTCATGGGTTGTTGGCGAGTTGATATGCGGTCGGATACACTACGGGTCGGTCAAGTTGGATTTTCCAGATACCGGTATGGAACGGAGCAACAACACTGCCAATTGAACGAGACTTGATGTGGGCCTGGTCAGATCATCAGATACCACAGCACTAAGATCAAGAGGCTTAAAAGTCTAAAGAAACTGAAGGATTACCGGAAAAGCGGCAGTCAGATTGCCCTTTATGAATTATTTAGGATACGAAGTATATGTCAACCAGTCTTTCCTCGTGCCGATCTATCGTTATGTAGTTTTCGTTGTCCCAACCATAACCAGCTGGCAGCACCGATCTGTCATCCTCAGGCTATCAGGGATGCCCCTCATGCTTTAAGGATCGGAACGGCACCAACTGCCAAAGCAACTTGCACCAGCAACCTTGCGGTGTTAGCGACGGTAAATGCGTGGAGACTTGTCACCAATCTGCCGCATTGCCACAGTCACTGGACAGAATAAACGAGCAAACGAGATTTTCTCGCCAAAATGCCCGATTTCAAGGCTTGAGAATTACTGGGCGACCACATCCATTGCAGAAAGCTATGTACATAGACTTCTTCCTAATCACTTAGTCGAACTTGAACATACCTGAGTTTTGTCCATTTTGAATGAACACATCGAAGTCAAACCTGAAAAAAGGCGGGTACGAGATTTTACCCCACTAAAAAGCCGAAAACCTTGGTTAAGCAAACCGACCAGGCCGTTGCGGACAGAACATGGTCACTTCTCAGGCCGGGTCCAGAGCAGCTACTGTGTATGGTACCTCCTAAGGTAAGGCGGTATGTACTGTTGAATAGCTTGGCCCGGTTTCTGCCTAGCCGGAGAAGTGTCCGTTTTGTTTCCGCACCTACCTGACTGACCTGCTCGTATTGTTTTTTATTTTCGAATTCAGCCTCGCTGTATTCAGTAAAATAGACAAAATCCGACTGTGTTCAGGTTCGACTGATTCAGAAGAAGGTTATAGCTTTTTGAAGTGGCTGTGGACGCCCAACGATTCTCAAGCCTTGAAACTGGGCATTTTGGCGAGAAACCCTCGTTTGCTCGTTATTTCTGTCCACCCGCTGGGCATGGTTTAGAGAAAAGCGCTGCGGCTTCGCAATTAAGGGGATAGCTGACCACTTCCGCTTTTTTTGAAAGTTTTATGTGTGCTGATCTCTCGATTTCAGTGCTGTGCTGCTTGATGTTATCGTCCGTCAACGGTACTATGAACCGTTTAAAAGTGCAACGTCCTTACTAGGACTACCCTGACACCAAATCGTATTAGGCCCAAACAGCTCTCTCACGAGCACCCTACCAGTACCGACATACTGGCAAGATGAGAGGAATTGTTCCTTATAATGACATTAGGTGGCTTTATATTATAAACGATCTGTTATCAAATCTGTTTCGGACGAGCAGGTAAAGCCAACATTAAATGTCAAGCTGGCCCATAGTCACCTCCCTTCGCCGTTATCAAAGAGACCCTTGGCCGGTAGCTCAAAAGTTCTCCCGGTTGAGACAGGTCTGCCTTTCGGGTTACCACGATGTGTACAGTTTTAGACCCTCTCCGAAATCCACTCACCTAAATGAAAGAGAGAATATACTTCTGCTTGCGGTCAAAAGACCTTTCAAAGAACGAATAACGTACAAGCCCACCTCGTGGGCCACTAGCCACAGTAAACAACGTCCATGGGTGTTGCAATTGCCTGGCCCAGGACATTACTTAGGTGGCCCGCGAGGTGGGCTTGTACGTTAGTTATTAACAGATATAACGGCTATGTCCATCATGGGTCTGAGTATGATGAATCACCCTAGAACCCTGACTTGGAGAGCTGCACCTTCGAGGTTTTAAACATACGGCTGGCAAGGGCCGCCGCCTTTAAAACGGGAGAATTACGGCAAAAAGCATCTGGCCCATACATTAATCTCAGTTAAGCGAGTTTACAGGATAAAGCCATCGGAAATCGATTCTCCCCAGCTTAAACAGATCTCAGACAGGTGCTCAAACGCCGGAGTATCGAGTTCAGCTCCATTATAGAAACCCGGATAACCGGCCCTTGAGTTTGCTTCGCACCGCGTTTTTCTAATTCACAACCATCTACCTCTTCAATTGTAATCTTAGAACATTAAAGCTAGACGAGCAGTTCCAGCTTCTCGTTCGATATATACTCAGTCGGTACACCACACTACTACTTCATTAGGAGGACAGAGGTGTCAATTTACCGACCGTAAGATTCTCCATGTAAAACCCAGCATCGAGTTTACGGTCGCGGAATTGGTGTCTGTCTCGATGACAACCTGTGGGCTACAAAGAGATACTGATGAATCACTTATCTGGTGCAGCCGTGGGGAACGATAAAAAATGGGAATTGCGGCCAGGTCATCGGTAGGAACTGAGTGATATTATGGTATTTGCTGATGAATATATTGAAGACGTACCCGAGCTCGTGAAGACTCGCCAAAGAGAGGAGAAATCCACATCACCAAAAACACACCAGCCTTTTACTTCCTTCCTGGTTTTGCTAGTCATATCGATCAATGAACTTGTCGGACCAATGGGAGCGAGCGCATACTGCGTCAAGGATGGAATATGAGTCCATACTATGTAGGCAGTTACGCACCTAGATAGGCTAGAAGAGGAGATAGCCGTGCGTAGCTACTTAGAGATTCTTGTTCTTAATCATTGTCTTCTAACACTTGGCATTTGCAACCCGCACGATCATATGAACTGTGAACCCAAAAGAAATAGCCGTACATTACCACATGTTAGAATCCTTGATACATTACCCACATTTTTTCCTTCGTAAATTCCAAAATGAAGTTTGCATTAGTATTTGCTAGTTTCCATTTGAAAAGTAGCGCTCAAATCCAGGAACCATTGCGTGAGATGGCTCTCCACGAGCTCCTCCTTAGAGAGCCGCCAAAGACAATTGAAAACCCGCCTGGACTACTGATCGATTGTGGAGGGCAGCAATTTGCTGAATTCAGCCAATGGAGGCAAAGATAAATCTGCTTTAATTCATTCAGAGCTACAACAGGAAAACGAGCCGTCAAGATCTTTGTTAAACTCTAAACCCCAAGCCTGCTAGTAATCTAGCAATCCAAACCTCCGTTTTCCCACTGCGATTGAGATAGTACATATTAATTTATTCGGTATTCCTGCTACCTATGCAATTCACTACTTTACGCTGGCAGTAAACTAGGTGGACACTGAGCCAATACTAACCTCACAGGCATACGCTTCTACGTTGGGCAGCATACATTGCGATGTGGTACTATTGGTTAGTAAATCACTTATTAAGGTTGCATTTCGATTTGGCTAGTAATGGTGTTGTGTTGAGGATGATGTGGTATAAGATTGGCTCCCCTACAGAAGCGTGCCCGTTATAGTATCCTCCCATATCGTATCTTGTGCCCCATTTGTCGTGGTAGGCTTCCAACAGGCACTGTTTTACCGACTCGGAGCGTCATTGCGTCACCACTCCACGGAGCAAAGAGAACATTCCATACCACCTCATTTCAATATCTGACATTTTCCTGAACGGCATGATGACACAACGCATATACCGGTACCGCTACAAGCTAGGCGGGCATTGCGCCTGACGAAATGATACCGGTACGGCGGCAGGTAATCCAACCGCTATTTTGCACAAACGAGCGCATAGGCGGCGGACACAAAGACAAGTACAATAGGCAGAAATACCGAATCCGCCCTCGACGTTTTGCGTGAATCGGTAGCGGTAATGGTATCGGTATGCTCAGCATGTGATATGGGTTGCAGCTATAATACACAGCGGTCCCCTCAATCGCTTGGTCCGTGCCGATTCACCCCAAGAAAGCAAAAGCCATCCCGCTACGGTGGGTATCGCAGTGCAGTTTTGGTGACCAAAAGTTTCACGGTGCTAATAAAGGAGTATTGAAGCAAAATTATCCAACATCTACGCATGACACCACAGCTTTTAATTGAGCCACAACAGATAGGGCTGTTTCCAATTCGAATTCGTCGAACTTATACGAAAAACATCGCGCATCGGAGTCTTGTGGATGTTCAGCTGAAGTTCACTGCCGGTACTGTCTTTGAATGTTGGATAACTACGCTAGTTTGTTTGTGAGGAAGGTTGTGTAGGCTGTGATATCGCTGACACAAGCCTCCAGCTCTGCTTTGTCCCGTGGCATGAGCTTTCAGATGCATTTTGGCCTCCCTGGCAGATGTGTGCTCGCTCTCGCTTTCGCTTCTCATAGCAAGGCTAGTCGGAGATATTATCTTTAGGTGCTATATGTTCCCAGTCGTACTTACCGTAACTGGGATGCCCAGTCCACTTCCGTTATGACTAGGGATCTCTCGATAATAGTCAACTTTTCCTTGTCCTTAGCGCAGGATCAAGGGCCTCAATCTGCAGACGTTTCATAAGGGGGGCTCTGCCCTGCTTAGAGTAATAATAATAATAATATAAAACAAGGGCCTCAATGGGCAGCTGTGGCGTGGGGGCTATCTTAACAAGGATTTCATTCCCTATGCTGCTTTACTTTGTTGAGAGATAAGTCGTACATTCGAGATTGCCTGGTGAATCTTTGCAGGCACAGGGAGGCGAGGATATTTTTGAGACCTTGTTGAACTCTAGAAACTGCTTCGAAAGTTTGTGAACTGGCTTCCACACCGTACGAAATCAAGGGAACTAAATACATCGAGAGTCAAGCTGACCACCATATGTATATCGATAGCGACCGCTGCCAGACACATTCTACTCAATATGTTCGAACGTCTCCGTTAAAGTAACTTACCGAACATTTTGGTTCCTAAGTGAGCTCGTGCCTGGCGGCTTTCGAACTTCGTTATTCTGAAAAGTAATTTTCGAGACCCAACCATGTTTAAGCATGGTCGTGAGCCCGCTAACATCAGTCCATCTCTCTACTTAAACGTTCGGCAAATCAACTGTCAAGGAGACTTGTGGGCATCTCGTATAGCAAGAGCGACCTATTATGTCAGCCAGCAGACAAGTCAGTTTTCGGGCAGTTTTATATTGCATGCTTGGTATATCTCTCGTGATCAGACGGGAGACTAGTTTCTAAAACTGCCATGTGTAATTTGGAGCCATTGGTCTCCCGTAAAGTATTGAGCGTCAGACTATCCGATATAACGCAGGCCCTGGGTGGATGTTATTCAAGGGAAATGAATCAATTATCTGATCCGGCATAGGTTCCGCTAAGCTAGTTCAACAAAACCCCCGTGGCGTATCTTTTGATTATGCTCTAGTGACCCGTAGAAACGTCAATGCTACCGATAAGGCTTGTGAGCAGGATCAGGCACCATCTCATCATTCATCGTAACGGGGCTCACTCGAGAAAAGCATACCAGCAATCCTTCGTTGGAGCTCATATTATGGATGTAAGGTATTACCTGCAGCTGGCAACAGCAAAACAACATGCTTTGGATCCCATGCTTTTTATTGCAACTGTGCCTCTGTTGGAATATCTAGATGTTACTTTTAGTACGGTCGCCTTGTCAAATGGCATTCTATTGAAGATTGGTCGATCTAACTTCAGATTGAACTATCATAGCTATAGTGGCCATACAAAATTACCGAGCAACCCAGCTTTCCCCCCAAGAATCGCCTACTTCAAGCCTTTAAATTGGGGGTTTTTATGAGAACTCGTTTTCTCGATTTTTGTATTCAGACACTATAACCCAGGTGAAATTTACAATTACCCATTGAGTGATAGATATTTCGACCAAGATTGATATAATCACCGTTGATGAGTTTTAATAGTGTGGAATCGTCATGCGATCTACCTTTTCCCGTACCCAAGTAACTGGGTGGATATTGTTAAGTCAGACTGCTCAGCACTGCACAGTATCTTGCTGCTGACCAGTTTGGCTCAAAAGCCTTTCCACCTGGCAACACAATAATGCTCCTCACACCTCTACGATAGAGGTCCAAGGTTAGAGGTTTGGGGTATCACGTATAATGTACTTCATAGGCCGTGCTTTGCAGTAACTAACTACGCATTACAATAAACGGGCTGGAAAAGTATTCTGCAGATGGTTGGGTCCGCTCATAATGTATCTTCCGCATAACTAGTAGGTGCAATGGATTATGAAGGGATCACACGGCAGAAAGCCTCCTAGGATCAAGTCCTTTACGCTTGATGTGTACCGGTATCACGTACGTGCGTGACAGCAGTTTACAAAGTAACCTGGCCCAATGCGCAGATCAGCAAAACTACCCTGTGGGTTTCGGCACAGTACACGCGACAGTGGGGCAAACCGGCCGCTGAAGTACCAGTGGTTTACGTTTTGTTCCTCTACTGTGAACCGTCAAATGGCCGCCTCCTGGGGGAGACGGGAACTCCACAATCCTTCAACTCATCGTCCAGAAAAAGGTCTCAGCTTTGCATCCGTGCCCATCACTGAACGGAAGCCGTTCAGCAGATTTCATTGGCTCGGCACCAAGTATCGGATCCATGACCGTTGAGCCTCCCGCTGTTGCGTGATCGCTGCTTGTGAGAAGGAGTTAGAGGAATACTTCGTGGTTGAGTGTGCCGTTAGCCACTGGTAGGGCTGAAGGCGCTAAATGAAGAGCCTGAATCCAGCTAGGAGGGACCCGAACCAGTGCCCAAACCGTGCGCTGGCGTTATCACCACAAAACCACAGTAGTGACCAATTTCCATGACATTTTACATGTCTAGTATGACTTTTGCCCGCTAAACCTCATGGGCCAAAACTCACATCCGCTTCCTCGCTTCAGTCGTAATCTTGGAGTCTTGTCTTAGGTGCGATACGAGACAGCTTTGTTAAATGAATCCGCATAGCTAGCACCAGCGCCGGGCGGATTTCTTTGGTTAAGCCACCTAGTACTTGTTTAATACTGTGTACTAGTAGTAGGTAGGTATAGTTGATGGCCAGGGAAACGTTTCAAGTTGACAGGCAGATTGGGCACGGAGTAGAACGTGGTCCACGGTTTGCTCAACACCCAAGCCGATTTCGCTACTGCGAGATCCAGCTAACCTAATTGGGACGAGCTTCGAGAAAGCGTCTGCGTTTACAAGTACTGTACCTGTATCTGCAGGTCAAAGTGCACCACGTTTCGCGGCAAATTAGACATGCGCAATGCCACTCCCTGACACTTTGTCATGACTACAACCAGGACTTAAGAATTAAAGGTTAGAGAATCTGCATCTCTGTACAGGTGTAGCCTCAGTTGGTGTGCAGGCGCACTTGATCAGGTTCTGTCGCCGTAGGCAGATCGAAGAAACTGCACATTGTACGTGCCCGTACTGGCATGATAGCAGGAGTGCGCAAGTCACTTTTAGGAGGCTGAGGTACAGTACTCGAGAGACAGGCGATCTATCTTGATTGGGTTAGTCAGCCTGCGCGTCAAGCCAACCGCGCGGATAAGGGGTGCATGATCAAAGCAGGGGTGTGAAGAACACTCGCTAAACTTTACCACTCTTGGCCACTGGTGAGCTTACGTGATAATGTGCTTTTTTGCTCTGCTCAGAACGGACCGTCTACCGGTACGCGACCGTCACTTTGGTTACTAATGCTGCTTTCTAGCCCAATCCGGACTAAACCGCTTCGGCCGCTAAAACGGTACTTGCACAGTCCCGCACAGCTCTCATATGCGCCATAGCGACCGCTCAGGGTAAGAGTTTCTTAACCACAGATGTGAGCCTGTACGTGGTTTGACTGACCATGTCACTACCACCAGTATGTTCAAGATAAGGAACTTGACAAAAACGATTCAGGATTTGGTTCCTGCGCTGCTACAATGTAAGCCGGAGCATTGAAGCACCAGAGCACTCACAATCGATGACATTTCCCTCGTTGCTGCAATGCAGATTGAAGTTTCTACGCAAGGCTGCTCTAGTACCTTTTGGCGGCCGCAGTGGCTCAGTCCAGATAGGGTTAGAAAGCAGTCGGTGTAAACAAATCGACGGTTGCAATGAACGGTCTGATATCAGAGGAACATTCTCTCAAATCAAATCCTTATGTTTTCCGTAATTATATAAGATTGTAGATAATTCATTTGATCACTCCTATCAAGACAGGCTGAAATTGAACGCAGTCACAGTACGTCAAGTTGAGTTTTGTCTTAGCTTCCTCATCACGCACGCTTTGGCAATGTTCGCCATTCCTCTCCGCTCTCTCTCATAGTGATCACCAGGTACCATTGGAGCAGAGGCACATCTGGAGCATCTAGGCTGCCTGCACACCAAAATTTGAAGTTTGTGGGAAATGACAAAACATACATTGGTCTCACTAGAAGGTTGCTTGTCTATTAATCTCAAGTTTTTTCACACCGAGATTAGTAACTCTAGCTGAACCTTGTTGCTTCCATGGAGTGCTGTGATGTCGAGGTTTAATGTCGGTCGGATGGAAGGCTGAGTGGCGAGGCAACTATCCCCGATATTCGACGAGAGCGTTCACGTATGAGATCCCGAGAAAAAAGTTTAATCCTGGTGCGAGTGTCATAGCGTAGAGGAGTGGACAGCCACATATAAATTTCAAGTCTAACAGATCCGATCTATGAACAGTGCACCCTCTGGCAGCTGTTCGTAAGGAGACTGTCGGATTTGTCATTGCGATCATCGTGATTTAAACGCGGAAGATCGTACCGGGAAGGTGAATTTATCTTGGGAAGCATAATGGCTTGTTTCTAGCCCCGTTGGGTTTAGTGGGCAGAGTACTCAATGTTCCAACCTGTAGGCAACTAACACAAAGATCTTCAGGGCTGGTGATAGCTAGGAGATCGAGACAGGGTCTCCGCTTGAGCCGTAGGTCTGGCCATGCAACGTCTTGTTTGACTTCTATCCCTTGAGCGTCACAAGCTCCCTAAGAGTCCTATCTCAGACTGTTACCGGGGCTTTCACCTTGTACACATAGAAGTCAGCGAATTATGTCACTACGTCGCGGTGGTCTTATGCCACACACCAGGCTATTTTGACACAGGTGTATTGTCAATCCAGTGAAATAGCCAGCAAGGCGACTCGTTCGGCCTCAAATTTAGTGGTCGATGACTTGTTCACCTATTGCTGCCGAGACGGGCTAAGGGTTTGGATCCTTCAACGCACCCCTACTTGTTTACATTATAGCGGGAGTGAAGATCTGTAGGGAAATATAGTGCACGTGGCGTTCTGGTACCCAAGGAGATAGTGATTGCGTCTCAACACCTATGAAGGTAGATATCGTGCACGGTGAAAATGGCTTACCTGTAGGTAGTGCCGTAATTGCCTGCTGTGTGAAGTTTTCTGAGAGAGTAACAGATCTAAACGATCTATTGTGTTCAATATCTATGATGTAGCAATGACACCGATGCTGGAGATTGTCCACATGAGATGGTTTGTTCTCTGCCATGTGCATCAGGCATGTCACGGCAAGCCCCACTGCACATCTTCTTGTAGAAGCCCCAAAGCAGGCCTTAGCCCAGCTCTTCTCTGTGATTTCGACTTTCACGTCCTCTTTCTCCCTTGAAGCGTCGTTCTGGGTTCCTTCTCTCCTCATTATCCTATCCCCTCTGGACTACTCTCACCGCGAAAATCAAGCCTCCACCCACGCTAAACCAGTTTAAGTGATGTTCCGAGACGTACGCCTTTCGTGACTTCTGTCGAAAAGTCCATCCTCCAAATAATTTCCAACCCGAGCCGATTCCCCGCCTGAAATGCCAATGAATATTTTCCCCACTCAATATGCTTCGATATATGCGCGTAAAGTGTAAATGCTGATCAGAGCCTCCCACCCGAGACCCGCTCATCTCCTCTTTCTCTGGTGCCTATTATTCTGTATGCTGTTCCGTATCGAAAATACCGTCTAATTTACCCATATCTCTGCCAGAAATCCGTTTAAAATACATGTTCCGTCGTAAATATCGTGCAGTTCGTCGTACCGCTATTTGCTACGCCGTAAGATGCTGTGTATAGTAATTCAACTAAACGCCAAGCCAAGACTGATTGCGCGCCGGCGGAAGGATGTAATGTAAGCAAGGTTTTAGGTACATATGTGAAACGCTCCACAGCGGGATCGATTTATTAGGTGCCCTTGCGTTTACATTTGTCGTGAGCGAGATGGCCATTTCTTGCCGTTGTCCTTGTGAACTCAGCACCACAGTTGGGGCAGGTCGCTTTAGTCGCTTGTCCAGACTTCTCGCGCTGATGTCGCAATAGATTGCTGAAAGTAGAAAACTGCCGCCCGTTGCATCCATGTTCCCAGCACTGTGGTTTCGGTCGGCCTTGCACAACCCGCACATGGCTCGTTTCGTGGCCTCCGCTGGGTAAGATCGCAGTTGAAGGATATATAGGACTCGAGTCACTCAGAGGAGAGGGACGGCTACTGTAAGATCGGAATTAGTTTCGCGAAACATCATCAGAGTAAGTCGATTTGATTCCAGAGATGAACAACTTCGTACCTGTAATGGGGGTGACCCGCTGGGCCGGGCGAGGAGGGAAATCCGGACTGATATTCCATGCCCACATAACCACTGGAAGTCCTGCTGAAGGTTAGTATATGCCGTCTCTGGGAACGAAGTTTTCTGTTCAGCTTGAGCTTACATGGGCGAAAACGATGACGAATAGAGCGAATGACCCTGGTCTGGAAGCGATGAGGTCGCGTATGATGTAAGGTAGCTTCCACAAGAGGTCACAGGCGCTGAAGGTAAGGTTACTTGGGAGGGCGCAGATGAGTATACGGGTAGCGAGGGGGCAGAGTAGTTGCTCGTAGTGAGAGGTGGTGATCGTGAGGAGTAAGCTAAGCGACTGCGCATCGTTGTCTTCGTATCACGCCGCACGAGATCTCTTTGCCTCCTATATTCGCGATGTTCTGGGTTCAAAATGCCTCGCGGTGAAGGACTCCCCGTGTATGATCTTCCACTGACGCCTGGATCGGAGCTCTGGCTCATGCTCATATCATGATTCATAATGTCCGCATTGGACTCAAGAACTAAAATGCGTTAGCTTACAGCATGATCGCAGATTTGCGAACGTCGGGAAATAGTAGATACCCGGCCACGCAAAGTTCGATCTTGAAGGCCCCATGTCGAATCGATTATCGAAGTGAATGGCGGCGGCACTTTTCGATGGGTAAGCTTTTGGCCAATTTTTAGTGGCAAAGTTGTTGCACTCACCTCATTGCTGCAATGGGCTCGGAGCGACCGGGCGTAGTCGGCGGCGAAGCAGCCTGGTGTGTCGCACTATGTCTTTGAAAAAGCGTCGTGCTAGTCTCGCTCTGGCTTTTGTTGTGGTGGGGTTGCTCGACGCTGGCAAATAGTGCGGGCAGAGGTGGAATGATAAAGTCGCCTGTTGAGGAGGTATGGATTTGACGATCTGATGGAGCTGGGCTTGCGTATGGCGTGTGATCAAGTTGCCAGACCTGTTGTGGGTCGGAGCTTGTCTGAACGGGACGGGACGAGTATGGCGATACAGTGTTGGAAGATTCAGTTTTCAGGGGAACACTGGAGGTGCTCGATCTACTTGGATATGAGCGGGGCTCGACACATCTCTGATCCAATTTAAGAGGATCCATGTGGATGAGAAGGAATCATGGAGGACGATGGACGACAGTAATGTGGAACTTTATGAGCTTTCACATACATAAGACAGTATGAGTGACCTTTGGGTATGATCTAGATTCGTCGTACGCAAAGCAACGCCGGGAAGGAGCTGAGGGGCTGAGCTTATAAGTAGACGAAATAGATAGGTTTTGTGGCTCGAAAGACTGCGGTCTCGCTACAAAAAAGCTGACAGGGCTCTATCTTATCTCAAAGTTGACGTGACCCTAGCCCGAATTAAAGATAGGTCAGACTTGAATGCTTATATTCTGGAGAATGCCAACTTCGAGCAGGGTGCTAAGTCAGTCCAAACCCTGCCAGCCCTGGCGCATCAACACAGAATACATGTACGAGGGAAGCTACTTAGACCGGTTAGAGCCATGCCAGGCTTATAGAGGAAGTAGAAGTCTCCGGGGAGAGAGACGGGGGCCTCGTGGTAGAAACGGGGGGCCCGGCTCGACATGGGTACCTGAGAGGGTGTGACTTTAGAGACAGACCCTGATACCAAGCCAGAGCGTCCTACCCATGACCGTAACTCTGGTTTAGGAAGGTTCATAACGGGGAACGGGGTTGCGTGGCGGACAGACCCCACGGCGGCACTGCCGGGGACCATGTGCCAGGATCGACAGACTCTGGTAATTTTCATAGGGCTTGGCCGCTCGCTGAGAATTCCCTCAGCTGCCACCACTGCATGTTTTTCTTCCGACGCTCCTGCCTGGCTACCAGCAAGCTCGTTGGGGTGGGCACAAGCGAGTCCTGGCAGTACTTTGGGCTTGGTTCGTGCCATACCCTAAATTATCAGGAATTTAATCAGAGCCTCTGGACGATTTTCTGTCAGCGATGATGATGAGCTGGATGAGCATAACAACATGGGGCATGTTCCTGTAGAACACGGTGCAACAAGCACCGATGCGGGTCTAGAAGGGACACCGGGGAATTATAGTCACACAAAGTACATTTCACTAGATGAGTGGCTACCAGGATATCTCCAGAAATGGCGGCAATGAACTGCCAAGACCGACTGATAGGAAACTGTCTGGCGGGTTCGCCAGTAACGAATAGATTACATAAGCCCGGAACACGGAGTACGGGGCACGGAGCACTGTGGAGCACGGGATACGGGGCACGGAGAATGAAGCACGGAACACGGAGCACGCAAAACACTATTTCCCACGCGCAACACACAGCGCGCTGCAGGACACACTTACGACGTCCCGTCTTTTTCCACCGTGCGACAGGGCTCAGGTCTGTCACCCAGGTGCATTTTGCAATTTTCCTTGGCGAATGCTTCACCGTCAACCGGTCCCGCGCACGACCGATATTGTCTATGTGTATATTCCAAGATATCCGGATAGATCTTTTCTCATACCGGTATTTGAGTTGACGCAAGTTCCTCTGCATGTGTCGCTGCACACTGTAACAATGCTGTTGGTGGAGAGGCACGCGATTATTTTGTACGTATACAGTATGTTGACTTTTCGGATTTCATTTTGACAGCGCCTTCACTGACGACTGCCTCGATGTCAATACTTGGTTCGACAAGTTTAGTTGTCATTATCTTGGTGCTCAAAGTCACGGTATCCGTGATAGGTCCCAGAGTATCGGCAATGATAATTAGTATCTCAGGTCATAGTAGAAGTTTGATAACATAGCGAGATGGTACCTAACTACCCGTGCAACCTTGACGCATCTACCTTTGGAGAAAACCTAGTAATCACATACTGTACTCCGTGGAGAGCTCTACTTGCTATGTACACAGTACGAAGATATCATGCTTTCTAGCTCATCCATGTACGGCGCAAGAGATGGCATCACCTATTGGTGCTTATGAGTTTGGTCCAGGAATGCAAGGCTCAGTATCAGGCCTGATGTGCAGCGCGAGAGGCGCAAAATTGTGCAAGGCCCATCCAACTCTGAACAACGTCAATCCGAAGGCGGTGGCCAAGTCTACATAGGTCTCCCTGATCTATGGATGCAGATATGTTGATCAAGCCCGACTTAATCTCTGAATATTGTCTTTGTGATGTATCATACTCTGACGGTAGCCGTGCAAAATAATCTAGAAGCGTTGAGAAATACTTGACAGCGTGCAGAGATTTGCGTAACCAGTTGCCTGGGCTGAATGAGGACGAGCCAGATAGACTAGTCAAAGTTAAATCAGACCTGCTACATAGTGGCCTGCCATCTGCGTCGATCACTTGACGGGCAGGTTGGCTCGCAAAATGGCAGAGGATACACCAGGACACGGCAATCCTCTGTTCTTTGCGTCTGTGCCAGCCCGCTGCTCCCCGACGGCTTCTGCTCGGGCCGCGCCCATGAAGTCGTCGTGACCAGAAAACGGTTTTTTTTTCTAGACCCCAGCCCCCTGCCCAACCATTTTCTCGACCTAAGTAGTCAAATCCCATGCTGCTTATCAAATTACTCCCCGCTTCCTGGTATTTTCTGTCCAAATCAGTATGTTTTAGCCGAAATTTGGGGTGAACCCAGCATGTCATACTATCCAGTATTGTTATCAAAGGCTGCCTAGCGCGAAGTCTTGAGAATTCGATTATTTACAACAGCATTGCCATGGAACGATTTGTTGCGATCTCGGCAACATCCTCTTACACAAACATATTAATACTAGATGTTCCCAAAATGGTGATGCAAAGGACGACCGAAGATGTCAGTCAACTGTAGCAGAAGACTAAATTCGCTTGTCATTGGGAATTGCGAGGGATGTTGGAAACGCCGCTCACCCCCCTGCAGTATCTTCAATTTAACCCCACTGTCAAATTTGAATACCCCCGCGTGCTATCAGCGTCAATGACACAGTTCAAGAGACTCCACAGTAGAAGTACATAGTTTTGAAACCTCAACCTTGTCTCCTGTGCAGTAGAAACCCAACTTCGCTTCTTCAGTAACTTAACTTTGTATGTCCATGCCACTCGAAAGTATGTCAGCGTACTCAGCGGATCAAGCAAAGCAAATTCGCGGTGTGCAACTCTTCAGAGTGGCGGATGAATAAAACCCTTTTCGCTAAGCTTGTCCTGTGTCTGTGCCCCTGGCGCGGACAAGCTTCAGCAAGTCATCGAGGCCTTCTGTTATTATTTGAGGTATACTATCAACTCACCACTCTAAGATTCTCACAATTCCATCAGTGCCCGTACTCGAAGGCGTATAAAATTAATACGTGTGTGGCATATGTGTTGCAGCATGGCGTTCTTTGGTCTACTGATGCATGTACCTTATCATCCTTTCACATCGGACTGATTGGTTTGTAGTCTCTCGATCAGTCGCGCTTCGCTGCTCGGTCGAACCGCCTCGTCGAATTGTCGTCCCACTACCGGTACCGCTGGACTTTTGATAGAAGAGTGCTATCCCGGTTCATAGTACCGGTAATGTGCGTGCCTGTAACTGGGGACGCTAGTCTCGCTGTCGGGGTCATCAGGTGGTCAGCTACCCCATGTAATGTTTCAAACTCGTTGCTAGTATCCGCCATGGTATACCATGACTCCGGACTTCTTCACGGACCACAATCTTGCATGTAGCGATAGAAAAAATGCTCGTCATTTGGCACTGAACGCAACTTTTCAGGACGGTGTAGCTGGTGTTGTGAGCCGCGATCTTGCTTCTGTCCTATTCGCGTCTGGGTTACAACTTGAGTGTCTGTGCGAGCGCAGAGCTAGAAACTGCCATGTCTCGACATCGGCCATCTCCTGGGGTTATCTATGAAAAGGGCTCGAATTTGTTCAAATTCAATTGACTGACATGGCGCTCGATCCCAGGGCCACTCGAGATCCGGTTCATGCTACCATGCCAAGACGTGATTCTGTAGCTATCAAAAAAACATTTGAGCATTCGTTGAAATATTCCGTTCACTTCACTTGCACTGTGAGCGCCGCTCTCTAAGGAGAATTCCATTCCATGATATGCGATGTACTTCATAAATCACCCTAGCCATAGTGAAATCTACATATCATGTGTGTTGCTGTCTAGCACAGAATTACAGATACGGGATTCGGCTTCATTTCAAGGCTCGCGGCCAGGACAAGGAAGACATGGTAGTGACATTTCTTGAATAACGGCCGTAACGGACACATAACGAGTACTGTGAATTTTGTTATTCTGAAGGTATAGTGGAAACGGGCCAGGATCCCAACCGTTGATATCGGGGTTTCCTACTTGATAAACCCTGTGCACAGGCGATTCATGAACCACTGTAGCTATCGGAGTAGCCCGGTGAGTACACCCGCCTTTAGAGGATTTTGTTCAATGTGACATTTGGTGATTACAACGAATCAGGAAGGAAGCTCTCTCGGGAGGATTGAACCTACAATACCTAGCAGAACTTGATGGTTGAAGCAATACTGGAAAGTTCACGTCGGCCTCTCTGGAAGCCAGCTGAAAGCTCAAGTTCAAACTCCCCAAAGGCCCTGGGGAGCGATATCGTGGCACTCAACGCGAACACGTAGCATAAATGTCCGGCTAAGCATCCATTGCAAGTGGCGTCCTAGCCAAGGATCAACGCAGGCTAGCAGATGGTGCATGCAAGGGAGTAGGGTACATCTCCATGATATCCCAGGCAGTGCATAACTATTTTCTTCAGGCCTTATGTGACAGGCTATGAAATTATCTTGTAAAAGGAACGAAGAAAGCACTGGACCAACATAATTTGCCGCAGAGGACATATGCTCTTGCGGTGATGAGCATAGACGTATCCTGGCAACACGCCCCTTGACATGCGACTCCAGGGAGCGAAACGTACGTCACTTACGAGTGAGCGGAAATCTTTAGCGCTCAAAGACCTAAAAATCACTCAGACAAGTCAAAAATCACTACCAGGGTCGAATATCGTGGTGTAGCTCTGGTGACGTGGAGCACAAAGCGACTTGGGGGCGCTTATCCAGGCTTTGTATGTAATGGGACGGAGATACTGAGCTAGACCTATGATCCATCTGTCGATGACCGTTTAGCTACAAGGCTTCGCGCGGCACATCCGCGCAGACGGGGAACTTCAGGTCACGCCGGATAGCTTGCAACCTACCACTGCCGCGCACCCTGTTGTTGCCAAAAGCCGTGAACGTGCATGTGGCACCACTCCAACACCACGCCTTACCGGGACAACCAGATCAAGAACCGGAGGATATAGTACTGGAAACACTGAATATCGAAAGGGGGGATGTAGCAAAAATCGGTGATACTACGTTGAGAGGCAACGCTATATGCTGACCAAGCTCGTAGTTTTAGGATCTTGAGAGGAGCCCCTCCAAGGACTCAAGAATCCTTTTATATTCAACCTAATACGAAGCAAAACCTTGCATGAGGCTTACGAGACGACTATAATCATGTCCTTGCCTTAGAATCTGATGATCTGTGGTTACGCGTTGGGAGCTTTGTTGGTTACTATAATGGGTAGTTGTTGTCTATACTATCAGAACCTCAATTGACGGCAGTGCTTTTTCTGAAAGTGCTTCCGAAAACGAGGTTGGATTGTACCGGTACAGAGTAAATAGATATGATTTCGACTGTCTCGGAAAATTTGGTGGACTCGCACGCAGCAGCTCGGAGTCGATCCATCATGGTCTGCAGCCGGGGAAATTAATCGCAAGAATACATTTCTTTACACGAGTAGTACTCAAAACAAGCGGAATGAAGAACAAAAAACATTCACTGAGCGTTCCAAGAGTGTGCATACTGTTAGTCTTCCACATACTGTACTAATTTCACCTATACAACGTTTAGAAAACACAGGCTCCACTGAGATGGTAACCTACGTCTCCAATGATCTGCAGAATAATAGGGCCGAGGTAAGCATCCAAAGCTACCATCTACAAACAGGAACAGAAGGTAAGCATGGCACACCGATAGTCATGAACTCATCAGAACATCTTCTGGTTAGAACATGTCCAACCGCGGCAAACACCGTACAATACGTCTGCGTCCATCCAGGCTTCTTTTCTCCAGCTCAATGGAATTTCAACTGACAGATCTACGCAGGTGGGCACAGCTACCGTCAGACTCCAAAGCGATCCGCACCGTCCCAAACGTGCCGAACGGTTCTGCCTGCTAGATGAATAACCTCACCCCCCTCTTCTTCACCACCGCCCTCGTCTTATTCCTTCCATACTTGACGATATGAGTTGCTTAGTAATAGAACGGACATCTTCCACCTGCTCCTCCACGACCCTACATACCTAAACATCTAATCTCCATCTCATGTTGAGCCGGAATTGCTACATAATCCCACCCCATAGTTACTCACCGGTGAGGTAAACTACTCCCAATGTCGCCGAGAAAGGAGTTCTACTCCAATAAGTGGGTGCTAGAATTATAAAACTAATAGAGACGAGAATGGATCGACTATTCACTCACCGCTCTATATCTGTCTCTTATCCTTGGGTTGCCCGCCAGGCAAGCAGGTCCAAGCACCATCTTCATCTTCTCTAGAGAGCCACGAAGATAACTGGCACCTTCATTGGGATTAGATCTTCTTCTGATCTTGTAGATCCGTCCCGGCTACGTAACAATGAGATCGAAGAAGGCCAGACCTAAAATAAGTCAATTTAGTTTCGTTTCGCGCCTACGAAATATGGGACCGTTGCTGTGGAAACGAATGTTTATAGCTAACCAGGTTAAAGATGGGTTTCTTAGGGAAATTGTATTCGTGGATATAAGCTTTGTAGTAGGCTATAATGTGTCTAATATGGGCTACTTCGTGTACATAACCAAAGGTAATATAACAGAATTAGGAATGAAAATAAGATCGAGGAGACCTAGAAAGCGAAATATTGAGGTCTCTTCTGTATGCTGGCCAATTGACATCTTCACTTGCTTTCCATGGCTGATGTGATTCCGATACTTCCTCTCGAGACCGCTTGGCAACTCGCATCTTCTGAGTCGTCCCAAGCGCTTGAGAATCTATTTTGGTAATATGGACTACTTTGGATACGTAGGCAAGGCCTATCAACACTTTGTTTGGGAAACAAACGCGTGCCATCGAGTTGTACTTTCGACGAACATGCTCGGTTGTATGCACGTTTATTCAATAAAGCAAGCATTGGCTGTTTCAGCCAAATCGATAATGTTAGAAATCTGCCCGCTGGTAGTACGATCGTATGGGTACTTGAACGTTCTTGAGACGCCATTAAACGAGCGTTTCTACGTAAAATACCAGTGGCCTATGGGTCACGACGAAGAATGTTCGTGTCTACCAATTACACAATATTTCTTTCGAAATCCAATTTCCTTGTTTTAGCTGGAGACTTGTCGCGGGTTCGTCCACGCTACTAATTTTCAAGGAGAATTCCTATGGGAAACCTAGGCTGCATGTATATACTAGTGGCTAGTATCAGCTCGCTCAATTTGAAGCATTCTTCTGCCCTGGTGCTGAAGATTTGGTTTAAAGATACCTTAAAAGCACCTAGATCATTTTATCGATAAACACGGGTGTTCCCAGGTACACGTTGCTCAGACCTCCCTCAGGGAGCTAGCTCACATATTATATTAGGGTAGCTCTGGACATTTACCGTGGGGTCAGTATGATGCACGGTTTCATGGCTCTCTTGATTCTCTCCGCCAGTTTTCGACCGTGACTACCTCGTCTGGGTCACCGAGGGCTAACATGACGAACCATCCCACCTTCCCTCGTCCCATAGGATTGTGGGTATCCACATGTATGACACGAGATTTACCCAAAGATCCACCAAAGCAATCTTGTACACGTGCTCACTGTCGCGCCTTACGCAAAAAGATGTCGACGAGTGGCTTCGGACAGAACCTCCATCGTTGAACACTGAGCCTGTGGCTATGTGATCCGTCTGTTTTACAGTGCTTCTCTCTCGAACCATCGCTAGACCCACTCAAGGCTTCGAGATAAGCTCATACCGTTACTCGTGAAGGAGATAACGTTTCTGCTACCAGGATTTACGATAATTTCATCAGCAACTACGTTTCTCTACCTTAGATATGGATTTATTGTGCACAAAAGAGATAATTATTAACAGAGATGCAACAACGAACAAATCATTCGCACTACTTTTCTCCTACGAGGAGGCAGTGTCGGCACCAGCCTCTCTGATACAGCCACCACCATTCTCCGTCTCCTATCTGCTGCGTGTAATCTACGAAAAGGGGTTCGGCTATCCCAGTCAATCCAGATTTAGCCATGTATTTACCGCTACAAGCTCCATGGTTGCAGTAACAATCCGGCTTGCAAATGGTGATTTCGAGTGTGCGTAACATTGCATGCATTTGTCTCCTCCCCCGTCATCATATTTTTCCCGGATAATTCCGTCGTGTGCGCCGCGGCAACCCCAGAGAGTGCTCCTCCACAAAGTAGACATGTCAAAATAAGCTTCACTGCGACGTACCTTAGTACGAAATTTGATGGGGCTCACCAAGCCGAGGCCTTGTGTCATTCCACCAATAGAGTGGTATTGTGTCGATCACTAGACTGATGGGTCTCAATATAGGTGGAGTTGGGGGTGGGGACATGTTCCTTGTGGTCAAGGCTGCCTTTTGGTCCATGCACTATTTTCGATTTGGGATTCAAGTAATCATGATCTGGAGATTTGCGTGTGTCCTGTATTGAATGCTCTAATCATACCAAGAAAAGTATAGGCTGGATGCGGAAATATGCCGGTACATGGATATGACACCCCGAGGCTTGTCCAAGAAACATGAGATGACTTCACTGGGCCAACGTGGCAGCCCTTTGTAATATTGTCTGCCTCATGAGTGGGGATAGTCTCAATACCCTATATTGTCAGAAGATACTACCGTATGTCCAAGCTTTGAGCGATACTCATGAACGCAGCCGAGGGCCTGCCTTGCACGCTCTCGGTACATCAGGTAAGAGGGCATAAGCAGATCTTAAAGCAGGTGGTAATGATGTGATCATTCATCTCGTAACGGCGGATTATACCACTCGAAACCTATCCACACAGTACTTGGTCCCTTACAAGTTCATAGTCGAGGACACAACACACTGTGCAAGAGCCATGAAGAGTTACCTGTAACTTACACGGATGATATGCAAACGACCTCAGCAAGAAGATTTCAACGATATGTGATTCCATGTTTTCAAGTCACGTCAAGGCACGGTAGCTTCGCTGCTCCTAGAAGCCCATGGTAAGGATCTCGGCAATCGCGGGAAACCTTGTGGTTTCAAAAGCCTTGCAAAGTTCGTGCAGAAATCTGACTAGCCGCAGGTACTATCATATAGAACTGGCTGTCGTCAGGAGGCACCTCAACGGCAGACGGGCTCACTACAGTATGGATGCTGCATACCTGGTTCGCTGCTCGCTTGAGAAGGTTCTCGTGTGAGCAGCAACACCGGTGGCACCGGGGCAAACCAAGCCACTCGAATACAGCCGAAAGACATTTGTAATCTACCTCCGAGTAATCGAAGATCGCTTGACCTCATTCTCACTGCCTATCAGCACTCGATCTTCTTCAACCCTTGGAGGGTTCACGTAGCGGTCGTTTTGCGGCGCTACTGGGGGTTACATAGAGATACAGGACCGACCATTCTTAAGCAGCACTTATATCGCGAGGAGCCCCACTCTGAAGTACTAGTTAGGTACTATACTGTGCATAGTTCTGTATATTCGCGATGTCTACGCCTCATGAACGCTGCTTGAGCCTACCCTACAGCTCACGCCCCGATACTGATCGGAGAAGTAAGGAATGTCTCACACGGTTTTTGTGCCTAGATCTAAGCTATTTTGACCGTTGAAGAGAAGCGGAGCAGGCGTGATAAGTGCACTCCCTTGGGAACCCGGTTGTCCTCTGCCGTTATATGCCTGCTCAACTACCTTGCGCTTGGCAACTTCGAAACAAGATACTACATATGCTGGGATGAAACACGTGGGCTCCTTTTGCACTCCTTAGATCTTCGATTTCTCGATGGGGTTCGATACGGTCAAGGCAAATGGATTGTGATGATGTATTTGGCCATCTGGGGGGCACACGCCCAGTGCATGACCTGTCCTGCATCGTCTTTTTAGCAGCTACACCCAAAGGTCAGCGCAATGGCACGAGCTTGAGTGGGCAAGTACATTTCATGCCTACCCTCTTGGATTCCATATCCACAAGTCGGGGGGCAAGTGAGAGCGCACAGATGAAGCCCAGCAGTTAGAGTCAGTCCACCCGAAATCGCACTGTCATCGAGCTATGCAATGTACATACCTACCCTATTGGTCCTTTGCTGACTGCTTTCGTCGACATGTTTAATTTTAACTTCTACTTGTTGCGGGTGCGTATGGCATAGGTTCTATCTCCGCGGAACCGAGAGTAATGATAACGTCTAAGTATCGCGGTGGATACTATCTTTCTTGGTGATTGAAGCATTTGACTGTCATAGGAAGAGGCGGGTAGTATATTGCTTACGGCACTGGCGTGGCGAAAAAATAGGACCGTGCAATCCGGCAGTGAGTGGATGGAAGGGGAGGATGGAAGGATCGCAGGATGGGAGGAATGCAGAACGGGGGGCGCCAGGGGCAAAGTGGGCAGGGAAATCATCAAGGGCCCACTTCTAGTCGTGCTCATGAGCAGATCGGTGATAACGTGGACTAATTCGTTGATCAATTTGTGTTTCAAAGTGAGCGCAGGTTGCACGAAGGTTGCAGATGTGCCTCATGTATCAGCACATGCATCAAACGGGAGTGCACGACTATTTCAGGGGACGGATTCTATTCTGCCCTGGAATGGATAGTGCGCTTTTTCGAAGCCCCCGCCGCCGCCAAACTCTAAAAATGGCAAGAAGGGGTGTTGTTTGAAGCCGATATCTTCGAGACCGTCAGACATTATACTGGACAATACAGACAACAAATCAGGAAGACGTGACTCCGAGGAAAGTATGCAGATGCACATCGTGATGTCGATCAGTGGTGGTGAGAAGCAGAAGCCTCCCACCAAGCAGCCTGCAGGTCTGCCTATTCTAGCTATCTACGGTGGGCGCACAGACCACGCATACCACGACCCACGGTCCACAACACATTACCTCCTCTTTCAAATGCTAAAACAGGTTCGGCAGAAGGCGTGAATCTCTCTGTGGTTCCGTCTGTGAGTCGCAGTGCAGCGATAGGTGATTAGAAAATTGAGGAGCAAACTAGTGATGTACCACGACGGGTGAAGAGTAGCTGGCCGGCAGGTTGTGGGTTCATCATCGGTATTGCCGACACTGATTGGGCTAGGGGAGCCAGTAAAAGACCGGAGAGACTTTTCCAGAAGTGCTTTGTGGTTGTAGCCAGACACTATTCCGGGTGGACAGGGCGCTCGAGGCCATGCGTGATCGCCCATGAGCAGAGTTCGCTCCTGTTCTGTTGGTAACACTATCGCCTGTAATCTTACGATAGTGGGCTGGTAACGTGATATATCTAGAGCATGTTGTTGAGGACAAATAGATACCAGAGGGGTGATCAGGCAATCATCACCGGCTAGCCCTTACGGAGCTCCCAATATATTCCAAATAGCTTTACGCTTAGCTGTGTCTCTTCGAGTGCCGCAGGATCGCAGGGTTAGAGAAACGAGAGCTTCTGAGCTTCTTAGAGATGGTGAAATTAGCGCAGTGGACGCCTCTATTCATCATTGTGACAGCTTCGTAGAAAAGAGCGCAGAGAAGACTCCAACTGTAGTAAGGAGGACCCCGAGCTACCCAATCATCTCTGAGATAATGAAGAACGATGAAGAGCGCCAGCTATTTATCATTACCATGAGAATCGAGGTATAGCACAATATGTTGGGGTCCATTACATTGTGCGCTACGGTGCTCCAACGTGACAACAAGCGGTGCGCAAGGAAATTGGCCAAACACCCCAGTCATACGGTTCATAAGTTGTATAGCAGTTCACTTTATTCACATGAAGGTTAAAGACTGCATACCTGTTTCGTCTCATACCGTGTGCTTCGATGTCGGATCTTCAGCTAAACGTAGTTCTTTTCATTTGACCATGGTGCACCCCGATTGAGATGGCACCCCCGATGGGACACGCGAATTTACCGTCGAACTCGAGCCAAAGCACGTTAAATAATCCAAGATGCCAAGATGGAAGAAGAATGGTGTTCTGACAATACGACCGATGTTGTCGTCGTGAATGCGGCCAATCTACGTGCTCCATTGGAGGGTTCGTCCCACCGGGGATGCTCCATGGTTGCGAGAGTGTCTGGCCACTCTCTTCGCAAGTTCCTGCATCATTATACTCGTGTCTCTCCGAAAGTCTGTCCACCAGTAGCCAAAGGATAGTAACAGTCAAAGAAGATCTCAGAATGTCGAGTCAGCGATACCGAACGTAATTCAGGAGCTTCAATTGGGCGCACCGCCTCCGGGTCATCGTAGATGAAATCTCAGTGAAGACTAGGAGATCCCAAGAAGTTTTCATCAGCAAATACACAATAGCGCCTGAGCACACCGGTACGCGAATCTCTAAGGTAGAGCCGCCTATTATCTCAGACTGCCTAGATTCGACTACATCGTGGGTTGGTCCAGACGATGCTTGAAATCCTCAATGCTTCTCTCGAGGGTCAACCACCTGGAGCACGGATTTAGAAATCGGACGGTCAGGTACAGAGAGCTTGTGAGCTGCTCATATTCTCTCTTCAGCTCTTAATGGGCTGAACGAAAGGCATAGAGATGCATACTTGATTCAATCAAATCCTCCGTCGACGGACTCTCTCGCTGACTGGACTACTTCACATGATTGACCGGCCAGCCGGCCCACATGGGATCAGATCCCAGAGCCAAAGATTCCCCACAGTAGAGCTGCATCAAAAAATTATGAGCTAGTGTGACCAATTAGGCACATACTTCAAAATTTCCAGACACAAATACAATTGAAATCACAGTGGTCAGTATTGCGCTTGTGTTGCTAACTTTACCTGAGTTTGGAACTACGTCCGATCCCTCAGTCCATACTCCAGGCAACTCACGCTAATAACAAAATCTTCGACCAGAGCTACTGTACCACCGACAGTCATGCATGACATCCACCTCGGCTCAAGACAAGACCAAGTTGATTGGATAAAGGTATTCAGATTTAGGACCTCGTAATAGTATACCTACCTAAATAAAGAGCCTTGATAGCCCAACCCTCCAAAGCCCGTCCCAGAACACGAGCTTCAATCTCACCCCCCCCACCCCCATCCACTCCCACTCCTACCAATTTTTTTAATTTCCCCTAGTCCCATTCCCATCTCCCTATCACCATCATCAGGCCCGTGCGCATGATGTAACCGCAAAATTGTGTCCGTCACATCTCCCTATACTATGCTATTAAATGCTATGTCGTCAGAAGCCTACCAAAATCGGAACACAGATATGGTAACAGCTACGCTCAGCTCAGAGCTTGATGCTGACTATTTCCGCATACCCTGGTAAATCTGTATGCCCAAGTCCCCTTCATATCCACCCCACATGATTGGATGAATGCCGGTTGTTGCAGAGGAGCTACTTTCTCCTCTACACCTTGCTGGATATCGCTCGAGCATGGCTCTGGTAAATTCAAACAAAACCACAAGATCACCCATCGCGAGGAGTAGTGAGGGTGTAAAGAAGAATGGCAGACAACGACGCCCCCCCTTCCAATCAAGACAGCGCTCAAGCAAATGCTTTCTCATCGTCCGTTTGCCACCATCTCTTTGCCCTTCTCTTTATCCTTCCCTTTAGCCGCGTTTGTCTCTTCCACTGAATAAAAGGTATTCTCATCATCTCCGAATAACTCCTGGTCGCCTTTCCCACCCATCTCCACAAACTCGCGTGCGTCCCGGTTGTCTGCCGGTCTCGCCTCTCTCCCATTCGTCGCAGGCTTGGTGCTTACACCCGGGTTCTTCTCGTATACTTTGAAAGGGCCCTTCCCCTTCTCTCCCTGTAGTACTTTGTTGTTAACATGGACCGAGTTGATGGAAGCGAGTAAGGTCCTTTCGCGCACTACACCACGCCGCTGGACTTCCAAACCGCCAATGCCGGCCACGAGGCCGTCCGTGCTATCATTCACAGATATGTTCTTCCGGTTGATCCAAGGATGTTTCAGACACTGATCGATGGTGTAGCGCCGTTCGGGTTCGACAATGAGCATGTTGTCGATGAGATTAAGAGCCGGGTCGCCAACTGTGTCCCAGTAAGGAGACGGGTAGTCGAAGCGGCCTTCCTTGATCTGGCGTGAAAGTGTGTAGGGATAGTCTCTGGAGTAGAGCTCATCGGAGAAAGGTGGAAACCCGCACAGGCAAATGTAGAGAACGACACCAAGAGACCAAACGTCGACGGCCTTTGTGTACTTTCGGTGTTTACCTTCGGCGAGAATTTCGGGGGCAACGTAGCTGGGTGTTCCACACAACGTGGTTGTGAATGACTCCTCGCCGATGATCTTTGCCAAACCAAAATCCGCCAGTTTCACGTGCAATTGCTTGTCCACTACAAGGATGTTTTCGGGCTTGATGTCGCGATGAACAATGTTGCGATCGTGCTTTTGATAGAGTTAGCGCTAACGCATCATCATTACACTACCGTACTCGCTCCACGGAACAAACGACTGCGATGCATGTGAGAAAAATGACCATAACTTACCAGATACTTCATGCCTTGGAACAACTGGGTAAACAAATAACGGGCTTCGCTCTCAGAAAGCTTCGTCTTCAAAACAATATGGTTGAATAGTTCCCCCTCGGGCGCCAACTCTAGAACGAGATATACGGCATTGCTTTCATTGAAGGTATCTTTCAAACAGAGCACATTGGGATGGCTCACGCCCATTAGGACGGCAATCTCTTGTTGTAATCCATCCATCTTTGACTTTTCCTCGGGCAACTGCTTGGTGAAGATCTTGACAGCATATCGGGTACCCGAGGACTTTTCTACACACAAAAAGACCTCAGCAAAATGGCCCTTCCCTAGTCGCTCCGATAATGTGTACTGTTGCAGGAAGGCGCTGGACTGCCGGGAACGGGGATATCTGAAGATGAAACGAGCTTTGTCCATGATCGAAATCTCGTCCTGTTCCTTCAGCTCTCGTCTTTGATTCCTCCCCACCACGCCATCATTGACAAAAGTGCCATTACTCGATAGATCCTCCAAGACGGCGATGGTGTCATGGCCCTTGTTTTCAGTGAACAAGAGACAGTGGCGGTTAGAAATAACCAGGTCGTCGATCCGCACGTCACACTCGGGATGACGGCCTACCAGATAGCCACCGGAAGCGTGGCCCTTGACTTTGCTTTGATCCCAGTTCTCAGCTTGTTGAAGAGCGCGAGACGACGACTTGCTTTTTCGGGAAGATGTAGTACCAGATCCTGATCCAGCTGTGCTGTTGTTGATGAGATCTTTGGGGAGTGGACATGCTGTCCTCCTTCGCAGAACAATGGCCTTACCATATTTCGAGTCAAAGGGGATCAGATATCCCCATACCCCTTCTTTTACCTCATCCTCAACCTCATCAGAGAAAGTGGCATTGGGATCAACGTATTGTGAAGACACGGCTTGTGTATCATTAGGAGGAGACGAGAAGCCCTGGCTAGCATCGTTTAGATTCTGGCTGAGACGGGAATCCGGAGGCGGAGTGGCAGTGGGTTCCTTATACAACTCGCTGCTGCTCTGTTCCGTATACGTCACTGGTGAGGGTAACTTCTGTTCGTTCTTGCTTATGGGCGTCTTTAGTTGTTCGGGCTGGCCTGGTTTGTTGTTACCGTCCGGCTTGGTAAGTCGCTCGGAACGCCGGACCTTTTTCGATTCTTGCTGCGGGGGCGAATCCTATTGCGAGAGTCCACGGGGTTAGCAATCATTCATAGCATAGCCAAGGCAACCAACGTGAAACTTTCGCGCATACCCTCACTCGCTTCAATTGGCTCTTCTCGCGAGGCGCCATCACGGTCGCGTGCAAGGCACGTTACCGTAGCCGGGTCGGCCTTGGGAGTGGCAATCACACACAGTTCTCTCTTCCAATGAATAGTACAGACTTGATCCGCTACCAAAATGTGAGGAGAAGGGATCGTCAAGAGATAATCGGTGTATGGAAGGGCACAAGACTTGGTAGAAACAAGGGGTACGGTAGTCAAAGACCCTTTCTCGATATCTGGTCGTGGGTATTTGTAACCGGATAGGTAGCAAGCGCAAGCAGGGAAGCAAAACAAGCACGAATCCAGACACAGAACGCGGTTTTACTGAATCGCTGGCTTTAGGAAAAAAGCAGGAATGAGTACAATTATCCAGCGGGAATGGCTATGACAGCAATGACGGGACAGGCTGAGGAATAGGCAAACAGGGAGGCAGACCCGTTTGGGCTAAGTACGGTGGCTTGGAGCTTACCTTGAACGGCAGACTCGCGGAAAATCGAAGACGCTGCTCAATGCTCCATCATTCTCGATGCGCACGTACCACTGCAGCCGAGAGTCCTCCTCGAAGCTGACCAGTCGGCACGAGCTGGAGAACCCACATCATAATGACCAAGGCAGGCGAGCCAAAATATGGCCCGAACGGTCAGAGTTCCCACACGACCGTACTATCGTTCAAGCCGAATTTTGTCTCGCCTGCAAGGTCAAACTGACGAACGTCCTGACATGGACGCAAGAAAAAGCCCCACAGTGGCTGCCGAGTGACTCTGTTCTTACGATAAAGGACTATGGTGACAATTTCCTCTTCGTTGGTATCCATCCCCGTGGTCCATGACCCAAGATTTCCCTTCCAGCGCCTGGTCCTCCAACTTCCCCCGCCCATGGCCCATCCAGGACTTCCTGGTGGCACATAGTTCCGATTACTTCGTGCCTCGAGTTGCGCATCACACAGCCTTGTGGATGTCCCCACCCAAAATGCCACAGGATGACTGCAGTACTGTGTGGTAATACCCAGTTACAACACCAAGTCCCAACCAGATCTCCAGAAACATTTTGTGGAAAAAGTCCAGACTCCAGCACAAACTTACTTACCTACGGATACTGCCGCGACGGCAGGACTTGAAACCCGCAGCAGGCAAGATGATGCACTCGATCTGCCCGGGACACGGCGTGCGCCCTGGCATCAAATGACGTTGCTCTAGCGTGACCCCCCCTCCCCCTTCAAACTCAATCATTATCTCTGGATACTCTGTCCTATCTCCATGTGACTAGAATATACCTCACCTCAAACAAACGATTTGACCAAAGACATCACATGAAAGGAGCTCATGTTCATCGTGAAGTGCAACTTGTAAAACTCGTGATCCCTTCGGCAAAGCTACCGAAGTGGAGGAACGATGCAGCCAAGCCGGCATATGATATTCCCTCTCCTCCCACTTACCCAAATGAAATGAATCCAATAGGCCACTCATCGTTGTTCACATCCCCATTCCCCTGGATCTGAAATCCCTCGATGTTACAATGATCAGTGTACTGTAAAATACCGTATCTTCCCTTTTGTAAGAACGGGCGCTAGTATGGATGCCGCGTGCCCCGGGAGTCGTCCCGCCTCAAAGCACGCTGGAATTTGGAATGTGTCGGGCTGACAGATGGTCACCCGAATCACGGAAACACGTGCAAGCCGCGCCTCTGCCTCTCGCTCGTGTTCGTTGGAAAAAAGGGAAGATACGGCAGCGCCTCTGCTTCCGGATGTGCCCTCGCGAGAGCCATAGATGTCGTCCAGGCATCACGATTGAGGCAGCCAACCAGCGTTGGTACAGTCACAAGGTGGCCCCACTCCCACCTTCTGGATTACCGGGACACACAGTAACTGGCATTACCCCGCAACACTGCCCCAATGCTGAGTCCTTGGGGGCCTATGCGAGTTCAGTATGATACCACAGTAGCCCGTCGTCACGCCTCCGTTGCTTTTGCGAAGCACGGGCTGACGGGTCAACAGATGCAGGAAAAAAACACAAGAGCATCAAGCGCAGGCTCCCAGGCAGAGTTAGAAGTGGAACGGACGGTCCTAGGTGATCGAACCTGCCCCGCTCCAGGGTTGGGGTCGAGGGAATCATGCTTTCCATTTCCAACTCTGTCTGGCTCCCTCTCATCTCCATCTGTCTTCGTCAGTCTTCCCAAGCGTTCCTTTGCCTCATGTTGCTCCGCTGATGTTGTTCACCAACAAGCAGTAGCATGGTCTGCAGGTGAAAACACAGTATCTGCAACTGTAACACCTGACAAACTCATACTTAGGGGTCATTTTCACCAAAATCGCCACACAGTAAAGCGCAGCTGATCAGAGTGTCATGGTCAACTCCATACATTTTTTTAGGTTTACTGTCAGAGTCTTGACAGGCACATTGTTGATTTTCCGCGCTCGACATAGATATCTTATAATCACAAACCATTCGGTTAGAACAAGCTTTGTGCGAACTGGCTTGTTATGAGAGCTCGGTATTAGTTAGCTTAGTTTCAACTGCTGCCAGTGTTTGTAACGTCTGCGCGCGGTACCTTTCAAACTAGAGCGCAGTTGTAATATATTCAGGCGTGTCAAGTAGACCACGGATCTCATCTCATCCACATCGTGCCCAGTGAAGCATCAGTGGTCACTGCCATAACGAACCCTTTCCATTCCGTTCCGCCCCATAAGCTCCAAGCCCGATCAGACCCGAGCTCAATCTCCTATAACACGCCTGACTGCCTGCCTGCCATTCCCAGACATGTCGTAGGGCAGTCCATGTAACCCGTATCCGTAAACCTTCCAAGACAATCCGTCCATCCGCCCCACCCCCATGTGCCTCCCCCACACCCCTTTGTACCGGATTTCGCGTAGTATTATACATGCTCAGTGAATTATGAATTACTTTGCCACCCCATACAAACCCAACCAAACAAGCAAGCGAACAAGCACAAAAACGAACACCCGCGCGCGGCTTTAGTTTACCTCAGCTCAAGAACTTGTTCGCATTCCCTCATGAGACTCGTCATCAGAAAACCCAAACAGAATCATGCCCCCAATCCACCCCCCGATTCGCCGATTGTTAATCCACCTTTGCTGCGTTCATGTGAGAGAGCGCAACAAACAAAACAAAAATGCTTTGTCGCCAAAGCACGGGAACGCCAATGCCAAAGTCATTGCCCACACACATGTATAATGCCCAAAGGCATGCTCTTCCCTGTGGCTATTCGCATAGCTCCCCGGCCCCAGTTCTCGCGCGGCCGGTAAGATCCGGCTCGGAAAAAGGGAGGGGTCCATGCAGAGTACCGTTGCCACAATAACGCCGTACTCAAGAATCATGACGAAGTAAACAGATAGCAGTCTGAATCTTCAAGCCCAGCAAAGCAGCAATGAAGCCAGAGCGGAGGAAGAAAAAGAGGCAAGAATGAACAAAAGTCATGCCAACATAAGCAAGAGCCGGAACCGACTCCCTTAGCGGCTACCGCCCATATACATACACATAGCCCGGTTGGGATGATGTTCTAGCCAGAAATTTACGGCGCTTAATCATACAATTGAATCGAAGCCGAAGCTCTTTGCCTCTGCTCCACTGTGCACGTGAGCGGTAGACATAACATCGAAAAGGGGGCAACGCAGCCTATCGGCGGGGCACTCTTGTGATCGGGTAAGCTCTCCGCCCGTCGTTTCTATCGTTCGAAAGGGGATGAGGAGCGCAGATCAGTGATGTCGGACCTACGTCGGCCGGACAAGAGTCGTCTTGGGACGGACAGAAGTTCGGGCGAGGAGGTTGCAGCGTGCGAGCGCGAAGACGAGCTGGAGGACGGGCTGGACCACCGCTGTTTCTATCTCTCGGGGATCGGAGTCTTGGCTAAGCGTCCGCCGGCACTGATGCGCTTGTGTAACCGGGCGTCCTTTTCCCGCTGGCCTCGCTCGCTGGGACCGGGGCTCAACGATACTAATGAAGCGGGAGCGTCAAGGGCTGCATGACGTCCTCGTTTTTTCTCGATGTACAACTGTGCACTTCGGCTGAGCGGAATAGCGGGCATGGTAGTGGGAATCTCGGCGCCATTCTGGACCAGTAGTTCAGCGACCGGAAAAGGTACGGCGCGCGTCTCGGGTTCCATGGACCCGGCTGGACTGGGTGATGGTGAAGGCGATGCCGGGTCGGCAGCAGCGAGAGCGAGGAAGACGGGATGGGTGTTGCGCACTTTGTCCGGCACATTAGGATTGGCACGCAGCCCTAGCGCATAGATGACTTGCTGGATTTCGTTCCGTTTGATAGCGGCGAGTAGTGTTTCGTCTGGTGTAGGATATCTGGAGAGAGTAGATGAAATAGGCTCGATGTACGCCCTATCCACATACTTGGCAGTAATGAACTTGAAGCGTTGTTCCCGGCTAACTTGGGGGGTTGGTTTTTGGCCTGGTTCCAACATAGCCTCCCAGACCATGTTGGCTACCCGGTTCCCAACGAGCATCAGCAGCTCGATAATATCGGGCGTAAATGAAGTGATATCAAGTGTTAAAGATCGAATTTTGCTAATGTGCGTCCCGAGCGATCGGTGTATGCCGCTACATTCAATACAAAGGATGATGGCTAGGTTGATGGAGACCCATTCGACCTTGACACCGCTTCCACAATCAGCGCACCAGCAGTTCCCTTGGTCCGTGTCGCGCAGTTGCTGTACTAGCCTATCGGGATTATCATCATACGAGGTGACGGGCGGACGTTGGACAGCTGGGCGCGCCCCCACCGTGGTACGGCGGGCTGGATTGGCGTTGTTCAAAGCAATCGTAGGGCCATGGCCGTGGCCATGGTTCAGCGATGTGCTCTTCCCTGTCAGAATAGATCCAATATCCCGCTTAAGGCTTGGTGAACTATCGATGGGTGGCGTCACCGGCTTCTCTTTGAGTCCCCTCTCTACGGCACTCTGCAAGGCATTATTGATGGCTGAGATCCAACTGTTCATGTCTTCGTCAGACGTTGCCTGGTAGACTCGCTTCAAATGCGGCGTTATCACTTCGAAGCAGAACCTGCGCTCGGCGTTTCTGGCCTCACGAACGGACGCCATGCGTAAATCAATGGGCTCCATGTGCAAGTCCAGTTTCTGCTTCCAGTTGCTGTACTCGGACAATCGCCCTTGATCGAGTACCAACCAGAATCTGGAGAGAGAGAGATCTGAAGTCAGCCATGATTCGCAAGGAAATATGACGAACTAACAATAGGAGAAAAAGGAAGACGAAGAAAACAAAGAAAGAAAGCCTTACTTATGCCAACCCTGTTGTTTCGTTAGAGCTCGAGGGTCAACATGGTTTCCAGGCCGGTTTAGGGCCCAGAGCAGACCTTCCTTGCGGTAGGCGTCTTTCTTTTCTCCGATCGCAAGGGCCGGGTCTCGTTCTTCCAAATCTCGGATCCCTTTGAATCTGTGATTCTGGGCAGGGCCCCCGAGCAGATTGGAGTTGAGACTTCCAGGGGATCTGGATAGATCGATCGTACTTGGTGCAGCCGAAGACGCGCCCGTATTCGTGGATCGGAGAGTTGACCCAACGCTGTCAGCGCGGCCGAGGTCCTGTTCTACATGAACCATGTTTCCATTCGTATTGATATTGGCAATGGGCATGTCCGCAGCGGTTACGCCAGGCTCAGGCTCCTTAAATAGAACATTGCCCTTCTCCAACAATCGCCGCTTTTCTTCTCTCTCCCGCCGTTGATATTGAAACTCTTTATCGGCTTCGCGGACTTCACTGTTCAACGCTTCGAGCTGGGGTAACAAGACATCAATCTTTTTCGCTGTCGTCATAAAGCCCCGAGCCTGAGTGTCAGCAAAGCGGGTTAGATGAGATAAAACTTCCTGCTCCTTCCGTCCTCCGTGGAGATCTTGCATGAAGGAAGAGTAGTCGAAGCGTTTGAGCTCAAAGTTGCGTTTTTTCGTCTGGTACTTGCTGTCGCTCTCAGCCAGTTTCTTGGTCTTTACGGAGTCCTGCCTCTGACCCAGATACCTGGACACATAGCTGTAAAAATCCTTGGTGTCTTCTTCGAAATCTCTCCTCTTATTTTCCGCCTGCTTGATATCTGAGGAGTAAAGCCTGCCGAGGGGTTCGATGATAATTCTCTGAAGGTTAAGAGCATTAGACCGCTCATACGCTAGGATTTCTCTGGCGATTTTGTCAAAGTAATGTTCGAGGGCCGGCCGTACAGCCGTAGAATTGGTAATAGAAGCTTCTCGTAATGATTCGACGAAGGAGGCAAAAGCCTCATTGGATTCGGTTTGAGCCGCCTGTGCACGTTCCGCCTTCTTGAGGACTTTCTTCATCTGCGTCCTCAGGTTTCCGGTTTTCTGCTCCAACTCTTTTATAGTGGCGCGGAACACAGGGCCATCGACATCGAGCGGGTCGTCCTGGTCCGAACGGAGACATATATTGTCCGTCTTGGCCAGAGTTGCCTGCGATGATTGCGGCGTGGCCTGGGGCCCAAGGGTCGGAGTGGATGTTACATCTGGCTGAAGGACCAGAGGCGAGCTCGGCTCATCTTGCTCGCTCACACGCGAGTCCATGGACTGAGCTGAAGCTACGCGGATTCGAGGGGCGGGTACCGACAATTGAATAGCCGGAGTGGGCGAACTGGGATGACTGATAATAGTGGAGGGATCTTCGACTGGGGTTAGCTGCCCATCGCGACCTTTTTGGACTTTTTGGATTTGGCCTTGAATACCATCATCACTGTACGTACTGCCAACCCAAAAAGAAAAACTGGCTAGTGTCACCAGTTTATGTGCTCTCGAGTCATATTCGACAAACTGTGTCCATAGTCAGCAATTGAAACTTCATCAGTGCCTCCAAGATATTCGGTTTTCTTTTTTCAAAGGAAAGCCCTCCTCTCCCCCCTCCCCCACGCCTCAAGG